>NDGM010959412.1:0-13017 GCA_002564305.1 Octomys mimax | reverse complement strand
TTTTTTTTTTTTTTTGCAGTACCAGGGATTGAATTCAAGACCTCAGTACTCAGGAACTCAGGACTGGCTAGACAAGGGCTTATTCTACTGAGCTATCTCCCTAGCCCATAGATGACCTTTGGCAGGTAAGATGAAATAAAAAGCAAATGACACTTTATATACAAATGTCTCAACAAAGACTAAGAAGAAATCACTAATATTTTATAAAATGTAAAAACATAAAAGTATAAATGCCAAGACAAGATGAAAATTCCAGCCATGAATATGAAGATATCTATAACTTATGATTACTTTATTTATTGAAGTTTAAGGTTGCTAACTACCTTAACTAAAACTTGAGGTATTTATTTATTTACTTATTTATTTTACCAGGGATCAAACTCAGGACCTTGTACTTGTCAGGCAGGCACTCATACCACTGAGCCATATCCCTGGCTGAGATATTTTAAATAGATTTGGAAATTTCAAGTACATTCATATAAACTTAATTGCTCCTAGGGCCGGCCAAATAGCTCAGCAGATTAAAGCGCCTGCTTAGGCAGATTCAGTGGATGGGGTTCAATCCCCAGCCTACTGTGCTGGCCCTGCCCCTGTGGCATGCTGAGACATCAGTTGAGACTGTGCTTGGTGGCATGTGCCTGTAATCTCAGCTCTTTGGGAGGCTGAACACAAGTGGATCACTACAAGTCTGATCTCTAGACCCTAACTATAATAAAAATAATAATAATAATTGCTCTGACTTTATTGAAAATCTGTCTACTAAAGGTAGTCTTTTTTTCTTTTTACAGTTTTCCTACCTAACTTTTCTTAGATTATCTTTATCTTCCAAGGTTTAAATTTTCCTGCACTATTCTAAAAAAGATCTAAGGCTTTCATTTGCTTGTGTGTTCCTAATTTCCCAATAACAGCGTATTAGGGAAATGCAGTATCTAGTGGTATATCAGACCTGGTATATCAGTGGTATATCAGAGGCTGGTCTCACGGGGTCTCATAATAGTTTTCAAAACTTATATTGCAGACATAGTACTTCGAACTTTGAGCACAGTAGTTTTCTCCATTCACATCTACCAAGAACACCTAATGTATCATCTATAAGCCCTGTTATTGCTGGTTGATTTGGTCAGTGAGGTTCTCTTCAAATTTGTTTTAATGAACTTGCTATAAAAAGGAATTTGTGGTTGAATATTTTTCCTTGAATTCACTGTATTCACCAATAGTACATATTACAGTGGCTAAAAATTAAATAATTCAATAGTAAAGTATGAATTGAGAAAAGTTTTCATTTGTTACAGCTATTCATGTTAATTATATACAAGGAAAAAGTATCACATAACTATATGTCACTAAGAAGATGCATGAACTGATGTAGCCTGTTTAAAATCTAATTTTCTAAAGAGATATATCTATGTACTTAAGCAAAATGATTTGTACAACTGTACTGTGGATTTCTGTTGGTCTATGGAAAGGAGCTGTTGGTGCTTAATTTGTTTTGTCTCCTTTTTTCAATTCTTTCTACATTTTCTTTTCTTAATTTCTTATACAGTTTTTCTTCTTCCAATTTTGCATGCATATATTTGGTAATATGGACAACTGCTTTGAAAACAAAACCACACATTGCAATAAATACTGTGAAATTCATATGATTTGTCTAGTGAAATTCTGCATCATTTGTAATTTTCGTATCTTAATAATATTTTGTGCTCTCTTTAAAAAATAAAAAATTAAATCATTAAACAGTCAAAATGAATGGTCTTGGTATTCTCAGGAGGCCTCCACGAAGTGGTTTGTGAGAGAGTGGCCTGGCCTTCACTCTGGATGCTGGAGCTGGTGGCATCTCCAGCAACCTGGGTGGGCGGCCAAGATGCCCAGGCAGGTGGTTTCAGGTACAGGCCCCTGCGCAAAAATGCCAGAGAATCTGTTGCTGCTTGGATCCCAAGGGCCCGTTTTGGGCACCAGCTGTGGGGGGAGGCAACTTATATGACATGCAACCCAGCGCCAGTGGGAAACAGCTCAGGTATGCTTGGATACACGTCCTGGCTCCGCCTTTCGGGAGCTGTGGTCTTGGGAAACAGCACCAAGCCACAGTTCTCCCTTCAGTCAGGGAAAGAGAGTGTCTTTTCCTGGGTATTCTTTGAAGATGTTGAGATGCAGCGAATAAAGCATTTGCCACATACAAAAAAAAAAAAGGTCTTGTTTTACAAATAAAATGAAATGAAATACATGCATGAATTTGATCAGCATTGTCTTTTGTTAATTCAAAGTCTAAAATGATATTGCTTTTGCATTTCAAATTCTACTTCATTTATATCCCCCGTACTTTTTGAACAAAGTTCATAAACAAAGTTTCTCTGGATTCTTTCTCTGCTTCTTAATTGAGGAAAATCAAGGGCAGATAAGATAAATATTCACAAGATTACCTACATTAATTAAAATGAGTTTCTAGGAAGATGTTTATATTGTTGGACCTCTATAAGATTTTTCTGTCCTTTTATGAGAAAAAGACAAAGAAAAACTGTCCAAGTCCTCATTCTCACTGAATATTAATCTGTATGTGCCTCTAGCAAAGCATTTGTTGTTCTCCTTTCTTGACTTTTCTTACTCACTACCAGTGAAAACTTTTCTAAAATCCAATGCATTTTACAACCACCAAAGTTTTACACAGTGGTTGTCCAATGTGGTCATTTCCTTGTATTTACCCTATCTGGCAATGATTCCATTTGCGTCTTCATAATTTTCCTCAAATATACGATGTTTGTGTCTTTATTTAATCCAGTTAATACTAAGATTCCATCTCCCACAAGAAAGAATGAATATCACAAAGAAACTACAAAATACCAAATTGTGAAGGGGCGGCAAGGGTGGGGGTTACGAGTGGAGAAACACTTCTTGGATGTTGAGGAGGAAGGTGAGCTGGTACAGTGACCACAGAAAACAGAACAGAGATTCCTAAAATAACTAAAACTAGAAATCCCATTTGATTCAGCTCTTTCCCTCCAGGCAGCTTCCTGAATCAGTTAAAGTGATCATACTCATGATACATGCATACCTGTGTTTATAGCAGCACAATCTACATCAAACATGCACTAATAAAAAAAATAGGGTAAGAAAAGAGATTTTTCTTATGCTATTGTAATTATACTAGCTATGGAAATTCCCCCTTAAACTCATTATTTATTTTAAATATCTGTTACTAAGAGGGACCAAAAATTGGAATACTTAGTAGGTGATTAGCTATCCTAAAGGGCATATTTATTATCCTGGAAAGGAGCAATTTAATGGCATTTAGTTCCTCATGGGTAAAAAATGAATGTTCAGTGAATATGGGTAATAATAGGACATAAAAAGGATACTGAATTCACTTTTCTAACTCCACCCTGTTTTATATGAGTGCCTTCCTCAGAAACAGAGCTCTGATTCATTTTATCAATAAAAATTTGCTATTAGGGTAAAATATAATCTTTCACTCCCTACCAAATTTATAATACAAATTAGAAACATCAATAACAATAATCTGCAAGCTATGGTAAATATGACCAAGTTATAAGTGAAAAATATGAGTATTTTGTAGAATGTTCTTTAGCCCCTTTCCTACCAAGATCTTCACAAATATAAGAGAATTTATCAGATCATTTTTGATCATGAATCTGTTGACAGCTAAGCAATTTGTAGGCATTTGAATAAATGTCAAATGAAGAAACATGAAAGTGGATTTTTGTGTGGGTAGTGGATTATGTAATGCTTCAGAAATTTGTATTCCATTGTTATACTAAAAAACTTCAGAAATATCTGTGGGCTTAACACAGTTAAGAATGTAGGAGAGCCTGCAACTTTAATCATTTTATATCTATTGCAGGCAACCTACTATATTTTGTTTCAAACAAAGCACTAGAAATGTTCCTACAAATATTCCCAGATTTTTTAAACATCCAGACTACTTAAAATGACTGTTCACAAGAACCAGGGTTTGATCCCTGGTGTGCTGTGCTGGCCCTCACCCCAGGGCACACTGAGATGGCAATTGAGACTGGGTGTGGTGGTGGACACCTGTAATCCCAGCAATTGGGAGGCTGGAAACAGGAGTATCATCACAAGTCCAATCTGTGTAGTGAGACCCTGGAGACCCTGTACTAAATACATTTAAAAAAAGAAAATGATTGTGCTTATGTCACAAAGTCCACATAAGTGCCCTTTATGCTTAATAAGTGCACAGCATTGTGTCTGACTGTGAAGACAATCAAAATAATCAAAAGAGGGAGCAAAAGAGAGGAGGAGGAAGTCAGCAAGGGAAGGAGAGAGAGAGAGGGAAAGAGGGAGGGTGGGAGGGAGGGACTATTCATGTAGTTCCTAATTTAGAACCATTTCTACCACGTTCTTAAATTGAAAATACTCAGTTAATTATTTGAAAATACTCATGTTTTTAGAAGTCAGAAGGACACCAAAAATACACTTAGAACAAAGTTTACTGAGTGCTCAGGTGAAACTTCAACCCCTCTTCCAGGACATGCAAATGGTGTTCTGGAGAAGCCCCTTTTGGAGTTAATCATTGCAAAATTTAGAAGTTAGAAATACAAGACATAACTAGAGATAATAAGAACAACTCAACAGGAAAGATGCTTTTAAATTAATGTCCATATTTCTTAAATGACTAGAAAGATTTTGTAACATTGCACTAACAATGATTGAAATGATCATATTCTTTTAATATGATGAAAGATCCTTTCAATGATCAAATTCATTTTTATGGAAATTCTAGCTCATGGAAAATTGAAAATCATCTTAAGGTCGATGGCCATGTCATGCTGAATGCACCCGATCTCATTTAAATCATCTTAAAATTTCAGTAAATAACAACTATGTCAATAGTCAGCCCTATGTTAAAATATTTCATCAAAATTCAATTTTAGTGAATTCTTGAATTCATATAGTAAGGTTTTTGTTGTGGATTTCACAACAAAATCTTTCAACTCCTATCTATCAAATGGCCTCTTGTGTCAGTTCCATGTAATATTCTAAAATTGGAGCTGCAAAAGTAAATAAAATTTTGTAGAAGAAAAACAAATACATGATTTCAATACATTGGATTATAAGTGGTGATCAATATTAGGGGTAGAAATTAAGAAATCAAATTGCAAACAACAAAGCTAAATGTGGAGACATGCGTCTATAGTCTGAGCTCTCGGGGAGGCTGAGGGTAGGGGGTTGTTAGAGTGCAGGAGTCTGAGACCAGCCTGGGCAACTTAGTGAGAGTTTATTTTAAAAACAATAAATAAAAGTTTTTAAAACTTGGCTTCATTTTTTATTCGGCTGACATATAAAGGGAAAAAAGATAAATGGTTGTTCAGCAATATTCTTAAAGGCAAAAAAAGCAATTAGAATAGCTTTTTCGAAAACACAACGACAGTGCATTTACATATCTTCTCAAAATGTAGTCTCGATTGTGAAATGAAGATTCTTATTGTTTTAGGATAACAGACACGTACTTGACATTTTCATAAGATAGCAGAATTAGAAACTAAACCTAAAGGGAGAAAGATTATTACAGAAACTAATTCCTCTTGGTCTTCCCAAAACAGGAATGATTATTTACTTGGTCACTAGATCTATGCTTTAGTTTGCACTGGGATAAGAACATGAAGAAAAGTGAGGGAGCAGGAGGCTGAATAAGGGGAAAGGCCAAGGCCTGGAAGAAAGAGCAGAGTGCTCACTACATGTGTCTGCAGCTCAGCTCTCTCCTCTTAGCTTCCACAGATGATGTCTGCTTTGGCACTACAATGGTGTGACAACATAAAAATTTAGCTGACATGGTGTGTGACAGTCCAAACATCCTACTTTTTCTTGGGTTTGGAGGAGTGAAGGGACATGACAACAAGCAGAGTTTGAGCAAGTGAAGAGGGGAGGAAGAAGGAGTCAAGCTTGCAGCCACTGCCATGGCTTTCTCAGGTACTAATCTAAGGGAATATAGGCTGTCAATTTAGTATGCCTGCTCCAGGATGCACAGTGTCCACTACTCCCTTACCCAGTGCAAAGAAAGCTTTCATTGCGTGTAAGTGGGTCACAAGCCAATGAGCTGGTTATGAGTGGTCCAGACTCCTAGCAGTTTGTACTGTGTGTGACATGTAAAGGCATGACAGGCAGAAAGGAAGGGATCAAGATCCCAGTCTGCCTCCAGCACAAGAAATTTCCCTGCATGTGTCAAACCAATTATGATACATAATTGCTCCAAGGGCAAAAATGAGTATCATCCAAAGACTCCAAACCAGGAGCTAATACACTGTGCCTACAATGGCAGATCCTCCACTCTTCAGCTGGGACAAGTGAAGATCTGAGAATACTGTGAGTATGAATATTCCTTTTCCTTCTGATAGCATCACATCATTTGAATTTCTGTCAGCCAGTGCACCGCATACTACACAGGATTACAGGGGAAGGCAGAGGGATCAAGGCACAGCATCATGACACCAAAGACCAAGCATCATCCAATGCAACTGACTTTGTCACAATTCAGTGTAAAATGCAAACAAAACCAAAAGCAAATTATTTCACTCTGATAATTACATCAATGTCTGAAATCCAGTAGGTATGAGGTCAAGAGGAAATGCGTGTAAACAAACTCTACCTCCCATGAGTCAATCGGGTAACTGAATGAAATTTTGACAATTGATGAGCCAATAGCTCATGATGGAAGATTCCCAGGGACACAGCATCCATGCTGTGACAAAGCTATGCCAGCCCCTCAGTCCCCGGCATATTACATATGTTGAAGCCCTAATCCCCATTACTTAGAATGCAACTGACTTTGGAAATTGAGTCTTTGCAGGGATAATGGAGGTTTGCTGAAGCCCAAGAGAGCTGGTGTCTTCATATAAATAGAAAGAAACAACTGTGGGCTCTGGATCATAGAGAAAAGGCTCTGTGAATACACACTGAGGCGGTGGCTAGCAGCAAGCCAAGGACAGGAGCCCAGAGGGAATCCTACCCTTCGGAAACCTTGTTATCAGATGTCCAGTCCTGAGAAAAATAAATCTCTGTTGTTTAAATTACTTTGCCTATAGTATTTTATTATTGTAGTAGTACCAAACTAACAACATGATTTACATGGAAAAAGACATGGGACAGGACAAAAGATATTACCCTGCCTGGTAGCTTTAAAAGGCTTCCTCAAATTACCATTATGTTTTCATCCCAGATAAGATTATCTTTCTTTTAACAAATTAACAGACACACAAAATGGATCATGATGAATTTATGAGACACTATCATTATTAGATTTTTATAACTTTATTAACTCAGTTACATATTCAGTATTGGGAATAGAGTGGATGAAAGTGATTAAAATAATTTCAGCAACAAACAAAAACAGATCAGCAGATTGCACTGAGAATTTGACTGACTACATATCAGTACTATTTAAAAATATGTGGCTTTCTATGTTATGAAGCATATTAAACTAAGCTTTTGTAATAATCCGGGCTCTCTCCCCCACCACCCATATATTGCTTTAGGTATGAGTAAGTAGTGAAAGAAATAAAAGGGGCATATATATGTACAACATTATATAGGTACATCACTGATTTAAATTTTCATATTGTCAAATCTATCCATAATTAGTATTTTATATTGTTTTCTTATTTTGACAGTTGTAACTAAAACAGTTAATTACTTGTCTGTATATTATTCTACTGTTACAGGTTTAAAATTTTATATCTCCTTCATATATATGGAATTGCTATTCTTTGCTAGATTTATGTTCTTTTATACAAAGAATAGTTTCTTTTCTTAATTTTTAAAAAAATCTTCATTTATTTGGTACAGGGCCTTGCTACACAGGTCATACTTGTAGTGATTCTCCTGTCTCAGCCTGCCCAGCACTGGGATTACAGGTGTGCACCACCACATCCAGTTTGGGTGACCTGCATGGTGCACCCAGGGTTCTAAAGTGGCAGGGCGTGTGTGACTGGAAATCAAACCTGGGACCTTGTGCTTGCCAGTCAGGTGCTTAGATCTCTGCACTATCTCTCCCTCCAACAAACAGTAGTTTTTTTTCAAGAAACTATTCCTGAACAACTATGTATACCTTCTTGAGCCAGCCATTCCTATGTTCTAGTTATAAAACTTACACCTATAAAGCATGTTTAACTCTAAGCACACTCCAGTGAGCCACAGACATCAAACTGAAGAAAAGAATAGAATTTAGCCAAAGAGAATAATAGCAAAAACAACACAGAAAAACAATTTCTAGGAAGAAGACTGAAATAATATTGCAAAGAATCGGGGCTGGGGCTATAGCTCAGGGGCACAGTGCCTGCCTGACAAGTGCAAGGTCCTGAGATCAATTTCAGGCACCAAAACCAACAACAACAAAAATATATTCACTTCCTCATACTCCATAAAGTTGTTCAGAAGAACCTGGATATAAAAATAATAGGGCCCAGCATCACTGACTCTCAAATTATTAATGTTTAATATTCTGAGAATTTCCCAACATGCATCTCAAAAGCTTCCATGGGCTACAGCAATTATTCTAACAAAGAATATGAAACTCAGAATTAAACCCTGAGAAAAGATTCTCAGAGTCATTTCTCTTCCTTATATCGAACAAAAAGACTCGTGGAGTTTTCAAAACTATTTCCTAGTACTTATCAGACCAGAACCAAATATCTTTTGGTCATTTTTCACTCAACATTTACAACAATGAAATATAATTTTTGTTCTACCATTTGATTTCCCAGTTAAATTTTATGCTTTATGTGAAAAACACTGAGTTAAAGAATTGTCCTGGGGCCAGGGAGATAACTCAATAGAATAAGTGCTTTCCTGGCAAGTGAAAGGGCCTGAGTTCAATCCCTGGTTCAGGAAAAAAAAAAAAAAGCCAAGAATTGTTCTGCACATGCTTATATTGTATTAAGTGTTTTAGTGTAGATGCACTTGGCCTAATGCCTACAATATTTCTTAGATCTAAATTTGCTAAAATCCTTCACAAGATTTCCACTCACTACCTATAGGATTTAATTCCAAAGTCTCATTTCTCCATCCCTAGATCCCCTTTTCTTACTCATTTCTCTCTCTCTCTTTTTTTTAATGCATTTATTACAGGGTCTACAGGTTCTACGGGTCTCACTACACAGATTGGACTCCTAGTTATCCTCCTGTTTTCAGCTTCCCAAGCACTGGGATTACAGGTGAGCACACCATGCCCCAGTCTCAATCGCCATCTCAGTGCATCCAGAGGCAGGGCCAGCACAGCATGCCAGGGATCAAATCCCAGTCCCTGTTACTCAGTTTTTTCATAGCTGAGACAAAATATCTCAAATCTCAACCTAAAAGAGTCATTTATTTGGCTCATACATCAGTTTTAGGCTCCTTATTTCTAAATACATTCCCATCCAAATCATACAGACATTCCTGAGAGTTTCCAGGTGTATTGTGCTTCTTCCTCCAAGGCTCCTGAACATGACTGTCTGCTTCTCAGATACAGCATCCTGCCTGTACACCATCTTAAGTTCTGCCTTGGAAGCCCCAAATTTTCAGGTCTCAGCTGTACTGCTATCCCACCCTGCAGGACTCCACCGCCACTTTGACTTGACCATGAGAACTTGTTTTCTTTGTTCTATACTTCCAAGTTCTATCTTAGATAGACCAATGTAAGCCATGGAATCTACAAATAATGTTCAATAACTAACCCATAATGAAGAAAGCTACAAAGGCCCTTTAATATTCAGAGTGGTCACACTGGGTCCACAGACCTAAGAAGAGTGTACCTTAATGTGTTCTTTCTTGAGACCACTCCCTATGGTACACCAGCTATGTGTACATGATCTTTTCCTCGCCAATTCAGGACATATGTTAGTTCTATAGATTATCTACTTTTACCTTAGAAACTGTCAATATAGACAGTAAGTAGTATCATTATCTCTTCCAAATATTCTAAAAACAACTTGAAAATAAACATAGGAATTTATGGTAGCGATTTGCTAGTTGGATATTCATGAAATTAAAAATTGCCTTTGTAAGTATTTTTGCATGTGACATGAAATTGAAATTAAGTTTAGTTATTACAATGTTGTATTGATCACATTAGTAACTTTATATTGAATTAGTTAGTATGTTGGGCAATAGTCAAAATTTAACAAACCCTTTGGAATTGTCTTACTCCCATTTAAGAATGAAAGTTGATAGAGTATAAGAAGTTACCAATTTTTCCTAGTTATGCCTACCACAGAGAAATTACCAGGGCTTAATTAACCAGGGAAATCCCAATAGAAATTGAAAGCAACCACTGTTAAAGTCTAATTAAGATTTTCCCAAAGCCATGAGTATACTTACTCAGGAAAAAGAATCATTAAAAATATTGGCTTAAAATTACGAGTTTAAAAAAATACTTCTAATATACAACACTCTTTTATGAGCAAATCATAAAAGTCATACACATGTGTTATCCAGATTTTCAGGTATTTTTTTTTTCCATTTTGTTTTACATATTGTTTGAATTGCAATTTTTTATTTTTTTATTTGTTTATTTTTGGTATTTAGTACAGGGTCTACTGAGTTTCAATACACAGATCGAACTCATAGTGATCCTCATGTTTTCAGCCCGTCAAGCGCTGGGACTACAGGCTCGCACCACCATGCCCAGTCTCAGTTACCTTCTCAGCTTGCCCCGCGGCAGGGCTGGCACAACTCACCAGGAATCAAACCCCAGTCCTTGCGTCTGCTGGAGCTGGTGCTTTAATCCGCTGAGCTATCTGGCCCGTTCCAAAATTTTGTGTTTTAAATTTACTATTGAATTTGTTATTTTTATTTTTAATAGTAGCAGTAACAGTAGCTTCAGCAGCACATGGTATATACGTTAGTCACGAGACCTTGCCACAGTCGTAACACTTAGTTTCTTTCCTGCTGTCTGCTCTTTCGCCAACACTAGATCTCCTTTTATTTATCTTTCCCTTAGTTGGGCTGAAATGGCTGAAACATACAACCTAAAGGAGACCACATTGCTTTTCACTTGTAGACCAGAAATTTCAGTCCACATTCAGCAGGCTTCCAAGAGGTGGTCCGGTGGAAGGGCCTGGGCAGAGGAAAGCCGCTCGCATCACAGCAGCCGGGGTGCAGAGCAGGGAGCAAGGAGCGAGGAAAAAAGGAATAAAGCATAAGCACTCCAGGTCATACCTGTAGTGACCCGCCTCCTCCCACAAGAGCCACCCCCTGGCAAGTCAGCTAGATAGTCCCTGAGTCAATCACCCTGCGTGTGGCCCTTCAAGGAGTCACTCTCCAGCTAAACCAGAGCACCCTTCCTATCATTCTCCTACTTTTCTATCATCGTTTACATTACGCTATAAATTAAAGTTAAGATTTCTCATATAAGAGAAATCATGTGATTTCTTATAAATCTGTGTCTGATAGCATTATGGTCTCTTACAAAGGACTGAAATTTATCTTTCTTTGTGTCTTAGATATATCCGATTCTCTTCACCACCTATTGACCACATAGGCTACTTCCAAGGCGTACCTTTGGGAATTGTGCAGCTATAGTCATAGTTATGCATTCATCACCGGAATGTGATGTCTTTACTTTTTGGGGAAGATAACCAAAAGATGTCTAGCCTGGTGGAATGCAATTTCTACTCTAGATTTTCTGAGGACTCTCCAGACTGTTTTCCATAGTGATGTGCTAGTTTATATTCTCACCAACAATGTAAAAGGGTTGGTTTAGCTCACAACCTGACCAGCAGTACTCGTTTTGAGTTCATGATGGCAGCCATTCTTTCTGAGCAGTCATCCACTCTTTCAGTGTTGCTCTGCTTAAGCATCCAATGCACCAAGAGACTTACTGTGTTTCCATGTACGTATTGGTCATGCAAACTTCTTCTCTGAAGTATCTAGTCATTTCCATCGCCCAGTTTTAGTGAGTGTCTTATTATGGGAGGGTCTGCTTTTTTTTCTAGTTCTTTATGCATTCTAGATATTAGTCCACTGTCAGGGGAATAGTTGGCAAATATGTTTTCCCAATTCTGTAAGCTGTCTCTTCATCCTATTGGCTGTTTCTTTTGCTTTTTAGAAGCCATTTGATTTTATATCATTTTGTTAATTCTTGGGGATGTTTCTTGTGCAATTGTAGTTCTGTTCAAGAAGTCTTGGCCCACATGTACATCTTCAAGAGTTTTATGTTATTGTATCTTCCAGCAGATGTAGTATTTCTGTTTTAATATCTACATCATTATTCTCTTTTTATTATTTTATTGCAATATGTGATATTGACCTAGACTCATTCTGCATGTGGATTATCAGTTTTCATCTTTTCTCCAAGGTATGTTTTTGACCCTTGGTCAAAGATTTGATGACTGAATTGTCTGGTTGCTTCTGCATCCTCTGACTGGTTCCACTGATCTGCATGTCTGCTTTCATGTGAGTGTCATGCTGTGTCTTTTACTGTGGCTTTGTAATATAACTTGAAATCCAAGTTATATTGCTCCCTGCTCCCTGCTCTGCATCCTGGCTGCTGTGATGCGAGCAGCTTTCCTCCGCCCAGGCCCTTCCTCCAGACCACCTCTTCGAAGCCTGCTGAATGTGGACTGAAATTTCTGGTCTACGAGTGAAAAGCAATGTGGTCCCCTTTAAGATGTATGTTTCAGGCATTTCAGCCCAACTGAGGATAAAAGGAGATCTAGTATTGGAGAGAGAGTTGTGATGCCTTCTGCTTTGCTCTTGTTGTCCAGAACTGCCTTTGCTCTGTTGGGTCTCATCTGGTTCTACACAAATTTTAGTACTACTTTTGCTAGTTCCATAAAGTAGGTTGCTGGGATTTTGATAGGAATTGCATTAAATCTCTGTATCATTTTTGTTAATGCTTGCATTTTGACACTATTCATTCCATCCATCCAAGAATATGAAATTTCTTTCCATTTTCTGATGTTTTCTTTAATTTTTGCAAAAGGAGCTTTTATTTTATTTTTTTTCTGATACCGGGGATTGAACTCAGGCCCTTGCACTTGCCAGGGAAGTGCTTATTCTACTGAGCCATCT
>NDGM010959398.1:0-11081 GCA_002564305.1 Octomys mimax | reverse complement strand
GGCTCAGTGGAATAAGCGCTTCCCTGGCAAGTGCAAGGATCTGAGTTCAATCCCCGGTTCTGCAAAAAATAAAATAAAATAAAAAATAAAATAAAATAATACAGCAATCATGTAATGCCTCAGCACACCTCTCAGTGCAGCACCTGACATGAATTCAGGAAGTGCCACATCCCAAGTACATCGTCTAAGACAAAAATGGTAATGACTTTACATATAAGGAGAAAACCCCATTTTGTAGCTATTTGCATGTTCCCTTTGTGAACCATGAACTTGTTCTAGAGACATCCTAAACCTGGGGGCTGTGGTTAGGATAAATCTTCACTCTATATCTGAGAGGAAAAACAAACAAAAAACTTGATAGTTGCTAATAAATAAGTAAAAATGTTATTAAGATGCCTGATAACTTACTGGGTTTATCTTATTCCACGCGAGGCTGCTCACATTAAGACCTTTGGTTAAGTCACAGGAGAAGGACCACAGCCGCTCCAAGTTGGCTGGGATTGTGGATTGTTCTGCACTTATTTCTATTTCTTCTTCCTCCTCCTTCTTAACTTCTTCTTCCACTTCTTCAACTCTTTCCCCTTCTAAAACATCTTCAGGCTCTCCAGGCTCAGGTTCTAGAATTAAATCAAATAGAAACACCATGTTCGTCTGCACTAAAAGGGCTCCAAATAGCATCTCTACCCACCACTGACACTTAGGACACCCTCGACCTTGTGGGTCAGGGACGGGGCGCCTGGGAAGACATCTTGACCCCACTACAGTATCTGCTGCTATTCTGGGTCCTTCTTAAAGTGAGCAGCTTCTGGATCACTCAGGAAATGAGCCACAGTGTTACATCCACAGGACTGTGTCACTCACTAGACACCAGGCCTTCTTTCTGGTTAGAAAAGGGATGAGCACATGGGCTCCCTAGAAATTTCACCAGGGTGAAAGTCACCTGGTATTTGGGTAGATTTGTCCACCTTCCAATGGGCAAGTGTCTCCCCAACTGGTCTACCTCCTGTTCACCTGGCCAAATCAATACAATATCATCAGTGCTGTGAGCCAGGGTGACCTCTTATTGAAGTGAGAGGTCCCTGCAGACTGAAAATCAGGACATGGGGATGGAGAACAGGCAAATCCCGAGAGGCTGTTAATCTGGGCAGCTGAAAACCACTGGCTTCTGGTGGCTTTTTGCCAGGGGTGTGCTATTACTTTTGGTTTGCTACCATTATGGCTGGAAGTTCAGTTTACACGAAGATTCACTCTCAGTGTTGTACATTCTCTGGGTTTTAAGAAATGTGTCATGACAGGGATCCCCAGGAGAGTAGCATGCAGAGTAGTCCCACTGCCCCCAAAGCCTCGCATGCTTTGTCTATTCATCCTTCGGGGCCTGACCCCTGGCAGCTGCTGACCTCTCACTTGCTCTGTAGTTTTACCCTTTTTTAAATGTCACATACTTGGAATCAAACTTGTTGACTAAACAATATGAACCACTGTGCTTTCTGATCATCTGGATAAACACCAAGCCACTGCTGGGCAGTACAGAAGAGCGTGCTTAGTTTGGTAAGACCCATGCGTCAACCAGAGGGGACACAGAGCCCGGCATTCCCGCCAGCAGTGAAGGCGAGTCTCGTTCCACACCCTCTCCTCGTTCTACACCTTCACTAGCACTCGGGGGCACTGGCATCCTGGACCTGGCCGCTCCAACAGGTGTGTTGTGTGCTTCGTTACTGAACTTGCAAATCCCTAATGACACATTTCATATGCTCTTCTTTCCTGAGATGTCACTCCAGGCCTTTTACTCAATTTTAAATCGCAACCTTTGTTTTCTTATTGTTGTGGCCCAAGAGATTTCTGTATTCAGCTATGTCTTCTAGATGTCTCTTCTCTGGTGACTTGCCTTCTCATTCTCTTGGCAGGGTCTTTTGAAGAGGAAAAGCTTTTCATTTTAATGAAGTCTGGCTTATTAATAATACCCCAATGAAGGGATTGTACCTTTAGTGCTTATTTCAAAAGTCACTCCAATACCTGAGGTCATTAAAGGGTACTTTTCTCGTATCTTCTGGGAGTGTTGGCAGTGACCTTTTTAGATCCACAGTCCATTTCAGTTAGCGTTTGTAAAGCTGTAAGGTCTGCATCTAGCCTCCTTTCTGCATGTGGATGTCCAGCTGCTCTGGCACCAGTTATTGAAGGACTATATTTTCTCCATTGTGTTTTCCTCCCTCTTTGGTCACAAAGCAGATGGCTACGTTAGCATACGTCTGTGTCTAGGCTTTCTCTTCTGTTTCCCTCATCAATTTGTCTCTTCTCACACTGATACCACACCACACAGACTATAGTAGCCTTATGGAAGTCTCCAAGTCAGATGAACTCCAAAGTTAACCTCAGTTCTCTAACTTTGTTCTTCTTCGATGTGGTATTGAACATTCTGGGAATTACAGATTTTCAGAAGCCCCTGCCTGTGTGTTCCATCACAGTGGCCTTGCCATCTGCTTCTAGGGACCGACTTTCTTGTGGTTCTGCACCATGTGCCCTGCTTTTCCCACTGCTGGTGAGTTCTCCAGATGCTGTCCATGGTGTACATTAGTATTCACTGAACAGATTCTGTTTTCTTCCTTTATAAAGTATAGCACATGTTTTAGAAGCAGTTGCTCTGATCTCGGATAGAGCAATACTTTCTGGCTTTTCCTAACGGGCTATGGGGTGTCTCCACTGGCCTTTACTCAGGCCGGTTCAGCCCTACAAGGCAGGCCCAGGTGTCCCAGGAGTCTCCTGACTGTCTCACACATGCAGCAAGGTCTCCCTGTCTAGTCAGAACTCAAATGTCTCCCAACCCGGTGTGGCCTCTGAGGGTGACACCTCGGACAACATCCTGGTAATTGCTCTTCGTTTGGTTCTGCATTGTTTTACTCTAATATGCACAGCACAGGGCAGGGACAGACTCAGTGGCAGATTCACTTGGGGTTTTTCTCTGCATAGCTCCCACCTATCTGATCACCTGTCCGCCACCTCCAGCCCCTCAGCCTCCCTGAGCGAACCCATGTCTCATTGCCACATTCTGCATGGTCCTATGGAGAAGACCAGGCTGGCCAACAGATGGTCTGCAGTGGGCAGCCACAGCACCTGAGCCCCTTTCTGGGACCCCTCCAATGGGCAGCCAGTGATAGGAAATTCTCCCAGTGGAGAGAACACCAAACAGTACAACCAGCTATACGCTTCTGGGCAAGAGAATAAGCAGAAGCATGATTATAAGCTGATGCATCTGGTGAAGCAATGATTTGGCTGGGTGGTCAAGGGCTTAGGAAAAACAGGATTGGAAAGTTGGCCAAGACGTATGTGGCCATGTGTGGATGAGTGGGGATGCATGTGGATATATGTGGACATGTGTGGATGAATGTGGATGCATGTGGACATATGTTGACTATGTGGATGCATGTGGATGTATGTGGACATGTGTGGATGTGTGTTAACATGGAAGCACAGGCTCTAACATGTGAGACCCAAGATGGGGAATTACATTTGGAAATATGTAATAATACCACTTAAACTTTTTGAATGAGGTTATCTGAGGTGATAGCTTTAAAATACCTTTTAATACAGGAAGCTGACGATAAGCTGCAAGCTTCGGCTGGAATATGTTTTCCATCAGCACCCGTTCCATGAAGAATAAGTCCTGAAGAAACTTGTCAGATTTCATTATTGTGTCAGCGTGGTCTTCTTCGTCTTCGTGGACTTTGGTCAGAATTACACTTTCTAAATCCATCAGAGAGCTTGTCTCACTAGCTGTTAAATACAAACATGATGCAAAGATAAAATATCCAGCAATATTACAAGGTTTGTGGTCTTGTTTTCAGCATTGGGATTCAACCCTGGGTATATACAGAGCAAGTGCAAGGCAAATATTTCTGGAATTCTTGACTATCAAAAACATACTGTTTTCCAAAAGATGAGCACTTGTGACATGAAATGTACCTGTCTCTGTCCATTCTATTGCTGTGTCAGAACATCACAGAATGGGTAATTTATGAAGAAAAGAAGTTTCTTTCTTACAACTTTGAAGTCTGGGAAGGCCAGGATCAGGGGTACAGCTAGTGAGGGCCTTGTGCTGTGTCCTCAGGTGGCAGGGACATTGTGTGGCCAGGGCCAGGGAGCATACAGGCTGGCTCCAACCTTCCCAACCTTACCTGTCTAATGACCACCCCCTCATGGACCCCACCAATCTCACCCACATGGGAAGTTCAGGATTAAGTTTCCACCAGAAGAACTGTGAGGGACGCAGGCAAGGCCTCACACTATCCGAGTCATGCAGAGGCCAGATGGCTGCCAGGCCTTCCCTGAAGTCTGACAGACACCCCTAGGAGTCTGCACCACCACATGCGCGTTCTATTGCTGCTGTTAACAAATCGCCACGGCTGAAGACAGTAAGAGCTTATGATCTTACGATTTGCCACCTGGCATTTGACACAGTCACAGAGCCAAACCCGTGGTGTTCTCGGGGCCTGGCTGCATGGCAGAGGCCCTAGCGCACCCTCTGCTTCCTTGACTTCTCCAGCTTCTTGGAAGGGCCCTGCACTCTTCCTTCTATTTTCAAAGGCAGATGCGCAGCAAAGGAAACCACCAACAGAATGAAGAGAAAACCTAAGAGAGGTGAAAAAGGTTTGCAGCTACTCCTCAAAGGACTGATATCTAGAATATATAAAGAACTAAAAGAAAAGTAGACTTCCAAATCCAAAGACCCATTTTAAAAATGGGTATCTGACATGAACAGACACTTCTCCGATGAAGAAATGCAAATGGCCAATAAACACACAAAACACGCTCCAGCCTCACCGCCTATTTGACAAATGCAAGCTACAATAGCACTGAGGTCCCACCTCACCTCAGAAGGGATGGCTACCATCTAGAATCAACCAGGAACAGACGCTGACAAGGCTGTGAGGAGAAAGGAGCCCTTCTCTATTCTCGGTGCGAGCATAGACTGGCACAACCACTGTGGAAATCAGTGTGGAGATTCCTCAAAAAAACTAAAAGTAAAAATACCACTCTCCCTAGCTATTCCCCTTCTAGAGATCTTCCCAAAAGGGTTAAAAGACATCACACCACAGTGACATTTACAGACTCATGTTTACAGCAGCACAATTCATATTAGCTAAACCTTAGAAACCATTTATATGTCTATTAGCAGATCAATGAATTTTTAAGCGTTACAGTTACACATAATGGAGTACTACTCTACCATAAAAAAGGATAAACTTGAGTCATTTGTAGGAAAACTGATGCACCTTCAGAGCATCGTGCGAAGTGAAGTAACTCACACAAGCTTAATATTGCAGTTTCTCTTACATGAAAAAAAGCATATAAAGTACGAAACAAAAGACAGGTAATAAGGAAAGAGAGAAAAAATAAAAGGTATTGTAATGTAGTGCAGACAAGGTATCCAGAAGTATACTCGGACTTAGTGTCACTGTCTTGCACATTCATGTATTCTTTGGTCCAGTAGTCTGGTGTTCAGTCTCTGTCTATGATAATTAACTCTCCATACTCTTATGAGGTAAATAAATGAAACTCACTCTGGGGAGACAAAAGCAGGGTGGCAGCCGGGGCAATGAGACGTGTGGGGCGCTCTCTCCTAAGGCCCCCCGCTGCAGCGAGTGTGATCACTGTGCACCGCAGACACTACTGAAGAAAGCCAAAAAGCCAAAAAGGTAACAAAAAGAACAGCGACACTGACCTTGAGCTGTCACTATGTCTGCCTCCAAGAGACAGCGAGGACAGCCCTCCGCCCCATGGCCGTGTGTGGAGCCAGCTACTCCAGCCTCCAGGCTGTGCCCCCTCTGCAACTCCTGTCAGTGCCAGGGGGCGCCAGCCACCCCGCCCACCCACACCACCTAGCACACTCTCACTCTCAAAGTGCAGCGATAGTTTCCTGACTCCCTCCCAGAAATTCAACTTAAACTAACTAAAACTTTTGGAAATTATCTAAAAAACAAATAGGGGAAGTCCTGCAGTAAAAGGAAAAGCAAAAGCAGTTAGGGTCCCTGGAGGCCAACGTGCCGCGGGGCTAAGTTCCCTGAGCTTCTTGCTTATCCCACCGATTCCAGAGCTGAAGAGGCATCACTCCGCCAACACGCAGGCATGGACAAAGCAACTGCCCAGCGCAGCCCGCTGTCTGCGCCAGGGACCAGGAAAGAACCCACCTGCGGCAAAGGGGCATGCGCACTCCACGCCAATCAAAGCCCACAGAAATGAACAGACCCCAACTTCAGCCGCACCCACGCCTCCAAGGTCTGCCGGGTGCGTCACCGGCTGTCCTCGCACACACCTGGCGCAGCGAGGCATCCTGCCCTCTGCTGGGTGTGGCGGTGCAGAAGGCTGCTGGACACCTGGCCGCTCCTCTCTACTGAACACCACGAGGGCCAGCGCAGCCACACGTGGATCGGTAAAGAGCAAGCCTCTCTCCCGGACACGACATTGTCAAAGGAAGCTGGAATTCACTTTCCTGCTCTGCTAGACAGAGGGTGCCCCTCCCACAGGAGGTGTGTCAAGCGAAGGCTGGAAAACTGTAATCACATAGCATAGACATACTTCTATTATTATGTTACCGAACCTACAGAAAGAAGGACAAGAGTCACCGTGGGGAAGAGCAAGTGAGGAAGCGACAGAGGAAGAATCTTTGAAAACCCTTCACAAATGTCCAAGCAGAAATCAAACTTTGGTTGAGAGTTTGAGAGTCAGTAAAAGAAAAACAGTACTATTTCTGGATAAAAGTTGTGCTTTTCACATGCTATGAAAAAGAAAATTTGCCACTGCCAAAAAAGAACTTAAAATGTCAGGTGAACAAGGTTAACCTGACAGCTCAGCGGATTAAAGCACCTGCTTAGGCAGACAAAGGGGCCGGGGTTCGATCCCAGTGTGCGTGTGGGCCCCACCCCCGTGGCATACAGAGACAGCGACTGAGACTGGGCATGGTGGCGAGTGCCTGTAATCCCATGCTTGGGAGGCTGAAAACGTGTGGATCACTACAAGTCTGATCTGTGTAGTGAGACACTGCAGACTCTATACCCTGTACTAAATACATTTTAAAAAGTCACGTGGAAACATCATTAAAAAAAAACTGCAATCTTACTTTTGTCTGTGGCGCTCCCTGGCAGTCTCTGGTCCCGATCTTTGGAAAGGACATTTGCTTTGCTGCTCGAGTCTATTGCAGACGGCTTTGCTGCTAAGGAGAGCTCTAGTGCATTGTAGGAGTCATATAGATCCCAGGTAGTGGCCATGACGCCTGCACACACACAAAGGGGAGCATTATTTTAAATCAAGTCCTAATAGTTTAGGTTTACAAAAGACTAACCAATGTAAAATCTGAGGCTAGCTTTGTTTGTTTAAAATGCAGTTATTTTCTTAACAAAGGCAGGAAGTGGGTAAAAAAGGCCAAGAAACGAGTTTTGAACACGCACACAAAGAGCCTTCGCAGGCACACCACTGCACGCACGAGCGCCTAAGCCTGTTACTGCTGTTGTCTCTGACCCTTGCAGTTGCCGCTCGTCCTCAAGCCAGGGCCACATGACGCCACTTGTCTGCCATTGTGGGGCTGTTAGTCACCTTGACAACAATATAACTTTTACGTTTGCATCTCTGGTCAACATACAATGACCCAGTATCTACAGATCTATTTATGTATGATCATGTAATTCTATTTTTAGACAGAAAAATTCCCTACATACCTATTTGTGTGAAAACCTGTACATTTTGGGAAAATGATGGGCCATTCCCAAGAAACCTGCGTGATAGTATAAGTACTGTCCCAGTTTTTAAATTATTGTTTAAGTTAGTTAGATGGATCCAATAAGAATTGGCAATATGATCTGTCTTCAAATAATTTTTAAAGTTTGCAATCCCGTTCACTGCTCATATCAGTCTTGTAGCAACATTTTTACCTGTGGTCATAGAGCAGTGTGTTCCGTCTCAGTTAAAGGGCAGGATTTTAACAATGAGTTCTTTTCCTCAAACATCAAAGCAGAATCTGGACCTAATAAATGCAGCTACTTGACTGCTGCAACCATGATATTTGTACCATGAAATGGAGGAGCTCTGGTATCTCATGCTTTCAGTGGAGACTTCTGTTCATTTTCCCTGGAAGGTTCTGAGCAGCACCTTGTGTGCAGCTTTCTCCTGCTTGAGAGAGATCTGGGCTTGTGTTCCATTCCAGGAGCGCAGTGTGTTCTGCCCCTTCTAGAACCATCAAGGTCTCACTCGTGTGGGGAGGATGGCTCATGCTCTTTACAACCACCACCACGTTAGGAATAGGACAGGGAGAAGACAAGCCGCTCTGCCTCTTTTCCTTGCTTCAGCTCTTCCTCAGCTGTTACAGATCTCTGACTACTTACCACAGTTCTGACAATGTTCATTCTGATAGCATTTGTTTCGGCTTTTTGGATATTTCTGTGGGAGGACATACTGTTGGAACTACCCACTCTAGGCTTTTGGCTAGTGCCGTCCCAGCTCTACTGCTGGGATGAAGGGTGTGTGACTGCTCCATCTGTCCCCAGTAGCCTAGACAGAGTGTAGAAGGGGCAGAAAGACACTGTTAAGGTGGCTCATTGCTTTTGCTGTCTTCTGCCCACCATGAACTGTTCCCCTCTGCCATGTCACCCTGCCTTGGAGCCAGCTGATTATGGACTGAGATCTCTACAAACTGAGCTAAATAAATATTTCCTCCCTGAACTTGTAGTTGTTGGGTATTTTGTCTCAGCAATGAGAAAAGTAACTAAGGTAATGTTCTTCAGTATCTGCTACAGCCTGGAACATTCTCCAAAGGCACATGTTTTAAAGGCTTGGGCCCCTGGCTGTGGCACCACTGGGAAGTGATGGAACTCCAGGAGCTGGAGCCTAGTGGGGGAAACGAGGTCCTTGTGAGGGTGCCCCGGAATAGACATCAGGAGCCTCTCTATGTCTGCTTCCCAGCTGCCATGAATGCATCGAGGTCCTGTGTCACATGGTCCTGGCATAATACCTGTTGCCACCATCCACCCAAAATCAACAGAGACAATCAACCAAGGACTCAAGCCTCTCCAACCATGAACCAAACTAAATATTTCCTCCATATCCATTGATTTTGTTCAGTATTTTGTCACAATGGCAGAAAGCTAATCACTACAGGATATAAACAGATGTTAATATTGACCACAAATAATGATAATTTGATCCATCCATGTCTTCCTGCAGTGGTTGGAATGGCAGAAACAATGGTGAATAATTACCAGAGCTGATACCATTTTCTCACTCCAACATTTAATTAGGGTATCTTTAGTAGTTCAGACTTAAGCAAAACTTTTCCTTCTTATTTCAAATATCAATAAAGATCACACTATTCCTTTACAGTCAATTTTATCAAGAATGAGTGCTGAACTGTACGGATGATCATGTCAGCCAACAGCATAGGAGACATTTATTTCCGGTTGTCATGTGTCACTTAACAAGAGGTGTACTTTTAGGTGATTCTGCTGTTGCACAAACTAGCTACAATGTCACTAAGCAGTCTTCTTGCAGAGACCACAACTGGTGCGCAAGCCACCGTTGACTAAAGTGCTGTCAGAGGTCCATGAGCACGTCTACGGCCACCGATCTCTCTCTGAACACATATTAGAAATGGTATTATACAGGTACGAGAAATTACTGTCACTTTTATAGGATAGGGGGGGCCTGCCCCTTAGCTCAGTTCTTTTAAGTGGCTGCTTCAACAAAGCAGGCAGGCTCAGGTTGCGATGGTTCGATCCCCACAACTCAAGCCAGGCAAACCTGCCCTGAAGGCATTCGGAGCAAAAGAAAAAAAAAACTTTTATAAGATAAAGCTCTACAGTGATCTGGGCTTCATGTGGGTCACACCACAGCAATTCTTTGGTGAAAATTTCCTTTCACGTATAATTCTTTCATTTCTTGAGCACTTTTAGTAATTTTGAGTTCCACAAAAATTACTCTTCTCATTATTTTTAATGTTATTCACATAAAATCACACATAATGATTCACTAAAAATATTTAAAACCTGTACTAATTATTATATTCATATCCTTTTTAAAAAAAAAATCCTAATATGAATTAAAGGGCTAAAGACTGTTACCAGGTACCCGCCACGTATCCATTTTTTTATGCTCATCTAAGCTCTCACCAATTAAGATGCTAACAGGAGCACAATACAGCTCACCAGGCTCGTCAGCACATTACCAAGACAGTGTAGACTGACTCTCACAGTGTAGGTGAGCAACAGTAAGCCCCTTAGTCATGAACCCCACACTTAAACCGCCAAGGTATAAACTTGCAAATCACAGCCTCTTCGTGGCAGAATTTCTCGGTGGAGAACCCCCTTAGAATTTTACAGCCCCTGATGCCAGCCAGCTACCTGAAAAGGGAAAGAAGGGGAATAACCGTGCCCGCTTTCTACTCTAACCTCATCGTCTGCGTGAGCCACAACTCTGATCCTAGGTAGGAAAAAATAGGAGAAAAAAACCGAGGTAGAAAAGAATATCTTCACTCCTATTCTCCACATAAAAGGCACTACTAGGACTAGGGAATAAATATGCTCTTGGACAGGATATCCTTATATTCTTTTATGGAAAATAATGATTACATTTTACTAGAAATGTGTCTGTTTTAATTTTTTAACTTGCTTATAGTTTTGTTAAGGAGTAAAGACAACAGTATACATAACTTCTTCCCTATTACTTCTTTGGTCATAGACGGTAGATTTTTGCCTATTAAGTATTCTGAAGCTTATGGTCTTATACATATCGAGAGGTCATAAGCGCAGGAGCTTAAAGCACGGGTTCTGGGCAGGAGCAAGTCAGCCACCTTCTCTCTGCCTGCCTCCTCATCTATACAGGAGGAGTATCTTACAGAGCTGTTGTTAAGAGTAAATCAATTAATCTGTGTGAATTACCTACAATAGAGCTTGGTTCATTGGAAAGGGTACTTGTGATACACATTCTTCGTAACATCATCAGTTTCTATACATTTTTCATGAAAAAATACTACAGAGATTGGGACCGGGGAGATGGCTCAGTAGAATAAGTGCTTGCCTGGCAAGTGCAAGGGCCTGAGTTCA
>NDGM010959366.1:0-16915 GCA_002564305.1 Octomys mimax | reverse complement strand
TATTCAAAGTGTTTAGGATAGATATATAGTTACATTCTCTTAATGAATGAAATGGTTTGTTCTCATGGTGTTTTTAAATAGGACCTCAAGTTCGCACCTTGTACAGCATTTAACCTCTAAGAAGAATGTATTCAGAGTGTTAATTATTGTATCTGTCCTAGCGATTTGATTTGAAACTGTCTAACTGCTATTTGTTTATCAATAGAATTCTGAAAAAAAATTGGTTAGTCACTACAATTGTGCAAAGTACTTTATACTTCGTCCTGGTTTCTGTTCAGCACTCATATTCCTGAGATTAAATGGAAAATTCTGGCTCAAAATACAACCTTTATCATTAGCTATGGCTTACTGTTTGAGGAATAGGATCATATTAGAAGGTTTCTTCACTCTTTGTTGTTGGCAAGTTGGACACTCAGCAGTAAGAGTAGATAGATAAGCCTTGAAGAGATGGAACCCAGACTTCTGGGCCTATTCATAGTTGCCATTCTCAATTGCTATGCTGTGAAGTAGACCAAACAATCTTATGTGGATAGAAGACTGTGAAAATATGAAGGGAGAGATGTCCTTTCATCCCCTAGGTACTATATCTTTCTGGATTTTTCTTGAGATTCTCATGACTGACCCTAAGTTAAAAGCTGCTCAGATAAATCTTTTACAAATTCACAATCTGAAGAAATCATGAAGCACTATAAGACTGATTTTGTTCTTTTAAGATGCAAGGTGTCGGATTGATTTGATATACTTCTGTGGCGACTAGAACAGGCTGACATAGAGCCAGAGCCCTTTGCTTGCTAGCATCAATGAATCATATCACACCAGTAATACATGCCCATTATTCCTCATTTGTCACTTGGCTGTAGAGAATATGGGGGTCTGGGTATCAGCTGAGCAGAAAACATCAGATAAATAGCAGTAGTTGACATAGGAGTCTGGTCCAGTTGCTAGTGCTAGTTAGTTGTTCTTTCTGGGATTATTTAGACTGAATCACAAATATAACATTTCATTAGCTAAACTAGTTCATTATAATACCTAGCTTATAATGGACAGGGGAGGTCATATGGTCCTGCGTCTAGTTGCTCAGTCTCCTCTGGATCCAGTAACAATTTGAAACTAGTTTCATGTGAACAGTTCTTTTCCATAGAGGACTTGACCCTGTCACAGAATTCTAGAAGTCTATTCTGCAGTTATTTTGCCAGAATTTGAAGTAGACTCTACAGAGTATCATTTTTTCCATTGTGGAGGCCTCTGGTAATCGAATCTGCAGGATCATGAAGAAGCTTAGACCTGTGGTATAGAATTCTTCTGCTTTGGATGCTACCTGAAACTGGCAGCTTTCCAAGTTATGTGATAAGTGAATTAGAGAAGTACCGTTAAGTACAGTTATATTATCTCTGAAATTCACAGGTGCCTATCAAATTTTATGCCACAAAATTAGTAGGATAAGATGTGAGGTACAACAACTTATTCTTTTGTCTTTGAGATTTCCCTGAAATATCCTAAAACAATGAAACTCAAAACTTAATCATTGTGCCAGGCCCTAGAAAGCATTTGGAATTTTCTCCTGTACTCTGAATATACTCTCCTATACTTCCCCTGGTATTCAGAGCATTCAGCTTCCCCTGCTTCCTAGATCCAACTGGCATCATATTCTCAACATATGGTTGACCTGGGGGAATCTAACAGTACTCCTTGGTTGGCCAAAGATCTGTAGACTATCAAAATCTGAGAGCAGTTGAGGTTATATAGATTTTGACAAGATAGTGAGTATGTTCCAAGTCCTGACTTAAATCAACAGAGTGGCCTAAGGGTTTAAAGGAAACTTTCTCTTCAGTTTAGCCAAAATTCTAGTGATTACTACTTATGCTTCAATTTTGAGGGAAATTCACCTATCATTTTTTGATAAAATCAGATAAATAAGATATTTAGATTGTATTTACTTATGGATTTTCACTTTTTGTAGAGAAATTATACCTAACAAAACATAAGTATGAAATGATTCACAATGCATTTCCAGATATAAATGTTAGACATAAATTTTTTCTTTATCTTTTTTTAATTTTTAAGGAGAACAAAATGTAGTAAAAAATCCATTAGAAGTGATACAGAATTTCACTAAGGAACACAATAGGAATCCAACCATGTTTGTTATATTACATAATGTTGTCTTCAAATTAGTTGTTTAGATTACCAGATACAAGGAGGCAGAATTGTATGACTTGGATGCAGAATAGAGTATGAGAATACTGTATTTTGTAAAAATACCACATCTTTCTATTTATTCCTAAATTGATGGGGATTTTGGTTGTTTCCAAGATTTAGCTATGACAAACTGTGGTGCTTTAAACCTACTTGCACATATATTACTGTGGTATAATGTTTTTAGTTCTTTTGTAAAAATGCCTAGGATGAGAATAGATGGGTTGAAGGGACCTCTAATCCTACTTTTTTGAGGAATCTCCACACTGATTTCCATTGTGATTGCATCTGTCTACACTGAATTTTAAAACTAAATATGTATTTTTAAAGATAAACAATTTACACATAAATATATTTTTTGTGTTAAGGGAAAAACTTAAGAATGACTTGGACATACATATAAAACAAGTTAGAATTTATAAATTTTCAGCTAAAAATTATCTTTTTGCCACAGTTTTGGAACAACTGAGAGAAAGGAGGGAAATCTATTATTTCCACTTTACAGAAGATGAAACCCAGCTCTTACTAGGCCAGCAAGCTCAATGAGCAAGTCACCCACAGAACTGAGATCAGAATCAGAGTCCTTATTTAACATGCTTTACAAATACTCACAAAAAATATAGCCCAAATCTGTCACAAGCAAAATATAAATCAGTCTTTGTTGAGTCTTTGTGGACTTTTGATGCCAAGTTGCCAGTTAGTCAGCACTTATGTTGTGGCAGGTAGGACAACATGATAGTTATTTTTTTAATTTTATCTCTGACTTGAAGGTTCTCCTTTCGAAGTGGATGATTGACTAGTGACATGAGAATGAATATCATTGCAACGTAGGCAATACAAACTCTGAATCAAAAACTCCTGCTTTAAAGCATTCTGGGCTAAAGATTTTTGTCCTGAAGCTGCCCTTCTCATGCAGTGGTAAAAATTCAGTCCTGGATAAAGCCCTACCATATGCAATTCACACTCTGGAAATAAGTTTGACCCTCTTGTGAGGAAGGGCATCCTCACTGATCATGGAAATCCCTTGTTCCTTCCCAGCAACTTGCACCAGTCACACTATCAGACAACACGAACATTTGTGGTCATGTCTAAGAAGACTATAGTGTGAAGTCATTGTTCTTTTTATTTTAAGGGAAATCCAGATAAAAATTGCATTGTATTCCTATGCATCATCCA
This sequence comes from Octomys mimax, assembly GCA_002564305.1. Classification (NCBI taxonomy): domain Eukaryota; kingdom Metazoa; phylum Chordata; class Mammalia; order Rodentia; family Octodontidae; genus Octomys; species Octomys mimax. Next base: position 13,543 of record NDGM010959366.1, on the reverse strand, counting down.
GTCTAGAGGAGATGAGACAAAGAAGAAATACCAGTGATTAAGCAACTAGATTCTGCAATCTAGACCTGAGTTTATACTCAGGCTCTGCCAACTCTGGGCTGAATGACTTAGGCTGATAATTGGAGTTCTCAAGTTCTCCATACTTCAATTTTCTCATCAGGGTTAATAACATGCATTTCAGAGTGTTGCTGTGAGTGTTGGGCAAGACCATCCGTTTATGAGATTGGCTTAATACAAACAGTTATTAGGCACCATTACATTCCACGCACTGGGTACAATCACTAACAGATGATTATTGCCTTCAAGGAATTCACAATCAAGAGGTAGAGAGAGAGACAGATGTACCATAAGAGTCAGAGTATTTAAGATGGGCAGCTCCTTGAGTTTGTGAAGTTTTTACCACTTCCAGAAGGACAAATCATTTACTGGATAAAGAAGGAGGAGGAGATGGACTTATTTAGTCAGAGGAATGATTAGGTGACTCATTTCATTCCTCCTTGGAACGTGTTACCTTAAGCATGGGTCTTTCACCTTGAAAACATTCAGTTTATTAAAATCAGTTAGTAACCATGTAGCTATGCTGTGTCTTGAGCATGAGAGGGTGTGGAGAGAATGGCTTTAAGGAGACCTAGGCCTACCAGATCAGTTTCTGTCTTCATTCCTCAACCTTCCCTATTTGGAGGTCAGCATGCTCTTTCTAGCGTCCTTTCCTCTTTCTTGTTCAAATCCTTTGTACACCCCCGATGTTCTATCTCTGCTTTCTGTGCCACCAAATTTCAATTCAGCCTATGTAATCTAACACTTGCTTTATTTCCTTGGCATGATCCCAAATCCTTAAGCATGAATATTGGCTGATCTCCAATGACTTTATTCATTTTCTATTTAAATTTTTCTTTCACCCTTTGCCAACATTTCCTTTATTACTTGAAATGATTTTCTATCCAGCAGTTTGCTTTCTCCAGGGATAGACTGTAGGATAAAGCCAACAATTGAAGAAGTTTATTTTGGAGCTTGCCCTCAGGAAACCCTGAATGGAGAGAGCTAGGTACTCTGGAAAGAAAAGGAAGCCAATAAGGAAAACAAGAAGAAAGTAATATGAATAAATAATTGTAAGAAGAAACCACACTGTCTTTATTCATTTACTTTGAGAAATTTCTAAGTAAATGGATGCACCTTGAGACCATATTATTAAATGAAATAAATTGGATGCACAGGTATAGTCATTGTTTCTCTGATGTGAGAAACTGAAAATGTAAATAAGGATCAAAGGTAGAATACCTATTGTGAAATAGGAAGAAAATATCCAAGTGGAAAATGGAACTATGGAGTGGGTATGGGGAAAGGAAAAAGGTAAAAAAAAATGAGAAAAGTAAAATTGGAAACAAAGCTTTTGTAAATAAGGAGAGGAAGAGGGATTGAAAGGGGGTAGGGTAATGGGAGAAAAAATAGAAGAATCAAGATATATCATGTACAGTTACAAATTCCGTATGATGAATGTGGTCATTATGTATATCTAAAAAGTACCAATAAACTTAATACTAAAACAAACAATCAAATAATAGTTGAACAGATTTCTGCTGAGGGCTAGTAGATCTCCAGGACATGTGTTAAGTTGATGACTGTTTCCCCAAGATCATAATTTGTATTTAGGGTCAATGAGTCCATTTTTTTATTTTCACTGAATATATATATGTATATATATATATGTATATCTATATTATTTTCACTGAATATATATATATATATATATGAAGACATGCATTCCATTTAAATTTTATAGTAGTTTAATTAATAGGGCCTATTTTTAGCTAGTCCTCTCTTACTTCTCTATATAATACATAGAATCTGCTTTCAGCATCCTTGTTTTTCCTCAGATCAATCTTTAGATTTTTGCTTCAGAATTCTTTCACTCATTGAAAACCCATGTAGTGGCCACTAGCTCCTCCATCAAGGTAGTGTGCTATACAGACCTTTTTTCTGGATGCTTCCATATAAACCCTCAAACCTGTCATTCTAATATGAACTTACATTTCTTTCTTTTTAAGTTAAAATGTAACAAATTTATAACATAAGAACCTCTCTATTTCTTATTACCATTCAGTCATTGTAGCCAGAAGTCTGGGAATCATTCTAGATGATTGCTGGAATCTCGACTCCCATATGTAGGGAGTGGCCAAATCTTGTAGGTTTTACCTCTTAAATATCTTTCCCCTATCTTTTTATCCCCACAGTTGCTGCCTTGCTGTAAATGCTTGTCATCATTAGGATAATTGTAAGTGCCTTCCTTATGGTTACTTTCTCTATCACCAATCAAGCCTTCCTTACCTGATTATAATTTTATGGCTTTGCAGTAATCTTTACAGAACCCAAAAATTCTTGTGTTACAGCTCTTGCCAAAATTCATTCAGAGCCTCTTCATTATTTCCCTAAAGATAGGGATCCTCTTAGGAGCCTATCTTGATAGCCTTCCTTGCCATCCTATATACTCTGATATCATTTCAGAGAATGGTTTTATGTGAATATTGGATGAGTAAGAAAATGATGCATAAAACATGAAATTATGATGCAACCTTACAGGATGGAACTTTATGTCAGACACTCCATCTCTATGTTCTGGCCACTAGATATGCTGGACCTGATTGGTAAATGTTGTTTGAGTGAATAAACAAAAATAATTGCAAGGGGCTTCTGATCATACTAGGTAAGGTGGATTTTGGACAAGAACTTCTGATTGAGAGGGAGGAGAGCCCACATTACAATGGCTTGATGTGGGACTTAGTCAGTACTGATATTGTTCTTTTGTCTTCCCTTAAAAACATGGTACTGCCAGCAGCAAACCTGATTCAGGTAAAGGAAGAATAACACAATTACTTAGCCTAGGTGGGAAGCTGAGCTCATTTTAGAAATGAATTTATTGAGGAAAACAAGGATGATTTTCTGATAAATCTGTGGTAGAATAAAGGCAAGACTTTTGAGCAACATAGTAGTACTTGTAAAGAATGTCCTCAATCATGAAGAAAAAATGTTACCAAATAGAGGTATGTGGCTCTAGTGACTAGGCACTGTGTTGAGGCTATTTCATCTTATTTCATTTTTACAGAGGTCCTGGGACAAAGATAAAATTTTTATTTTATAAGTGTGTTGTTTTCTCTGCTTTTAGTAACTAGCTAGGCTGAAATTTGCCTCAACTTTCCTAATTTATATCCAAAGACTTTGTTACCAGATTAAAGAAGGAAATCTGAATGGTATTTATGGAATTTATTAATTGATTGGCTGAACTTCCTCAATTTCTTTTTATTTGTAAAATTCTTTAATTGTGAAGTGTGCAGTTTTCCCAGTATTTCATTGTACAAAAATAGTTTTTCATCTGCTGCTTGGTCCATTAGCATCTGGTGGGTGCCTAAATGTTTGTCAAAAGATAAATGGATGTATGTGTGTGGAATGTGCTGTTATCAGGTGTGCAGACTGTTGTACATGTGCCAATTATTTGTGATGTGCTACTGCTATTTTCATTGTAGTTCATGTGGAAATTTATTTCTGATGTTCTTTTTTAGACTTTACACCAAGAACCAGTCAATGTTGAACATTTTGATGCTTTTTTGGTAAACAATAAATATTAAAAAATGAAAAAAATGATGCATGATAGAATGGATGCTTCTACTGATACATGAGACATTCTTCTTTTGAGGATGTGATTAGAGATAAATAGAATTAGGGCTAAGTGTAGTCATTAAATGATTTTAGCGATCTTCTATTAAACCTATAGTAGTCATCATGGGCTTCTCACTAGAAAGGAGGGAAGCTGTGTCAGAAAACATGATTTTTAAAGGATTTCAGGGATATGGGCATTTTCAATCTTCACAAGCACCTCTGAGTCCAACTAGCAGTGGAAGCAATTGAGGCATAGGAAGGATTACCTATCCAAAACTCTTCAGCTAGTCAGTGTGGTATCTTACCAACTTTGTTATAAAGAAGGTCTGTCATGATCAGGGAATCACACATGTGTAATTCATCAATGTCCATTGAGTTCCCCAAAATCCTTTACTTCAACCATAGTCTTATGCTGCTTGGAAAAACTTCTCCAAAGTCTCTTCTCCATTTTTCATGATTACCTTAGGTAGGAGCTCTGTTGTGTTTGCTCATGCATGGATTCTGAGAGGGATGAACTCTCCACAGTTCTGTTTACTTCAGGGGCTGATGATTATTCAAGAAGAGATATCTTCCAAAGAGAAGAAAGAGTAGAATATTTTGACCTAGCAAACAGACTCAGCTGCTCTCTGGCAATAGGGAATATGAGTTCATCTGGCTTCTCTATTCTACTAGGGCCCGGTCCATATCCAGTAACTTTAGCATAGTAGCCACATTTACAGAATGGCAGAATAATTGAGGGAATATATCTTAAACACCTCAATCTGACACTTACTTTGTAGCCTTTGTCAAATTACTTAACCTTTCTGAAACCCTAAGTCTCTTTTCTAAAAGAATGAAAGAATGGAAGAGTGAAGAACACATTGTGAATGTCTGATGAAGAGCCAGAAGTGGGATGCTTTCTTCACTAAGCACCTAACTGGCTCTTCTTCAGGATCCAGGCAGGGGGTTGCTGAGTTACTCAGTAGAAACAGAATAAATGGACAATTGACTTCTAAAATGGCTTGCTATATCTTCATCACAGCAACTCAAAATTACAGGGTCAAGAAAGCTCAAGTTAAATGCAGCCTTGATGGGTCTTTATTCTCCCACTCTTCAATCTTCTGCTAAATGGTGCTGCATCCTCTCCTTACATTGGAACTGATAAGGCCTCCCTGAAACACTCTGTCCTTTGTAACTTCTGAGCAATGAGGCATGAAAGAGTGTTCCCTTTTCATTGCAGACAGGACCCATTTGCCCCTCATGAATAACTGCTTCTTACACAGCACACAATAAGCTTAATTCCAGTTGCACAGGAAACCTTGTTTTCATCCTCATCCTCATCATATTTATATGTGTGCTATGTCAGAATTTAGTGAATATAGATAAATTTTATGGTATGTAAATTTCTGAGTTTGAATTCTGAATTTCCATTTATTTTATTTTATTTTTTTTAACATAGCAGTGTTTAATTAAGTTGTTTTAAAATAGTGGTAATTATACTACTTTACATACTGTTTTAATATCTAAACTTCATAATTATAGTTTAAATATACAGTCTGACTTACAACTATGGACAGCTTCTGAAGCATTATTTTTCAGGGGAGGGGCACGCAGAGTTGGTCCTTGATTTGGAGACTGTCATGCCCAGGAAGCACTGACTCTAACACATACTAAGCTAAGGAGTGTAGACATATGAGATGGGATCAGCTAAACATTTTAATGGAGCAGGTAGCTGAAGTGCAAGATTAATTAGGTTATTTTCTAGTAGACTCTGTCGACAAGGTGGTAACCAACCAGGAAGGCATGTTCTGCAGCAACTGCATGGATTGTCTCAACAGAACAAATGTGGTCCAGAGCTTGTTAGCATGACGCTTACTTCAGGTCCAGCTTCAGAGACTAGGAGTTTTGCATGTGGGACAAAAGCTTGACGAACAAGATGAATTTGAGAAGATTTACAAGAATGTCTGGAATGACAATGCAAATACCTGTGCCAAACAGTATGTAAAAACTGATGCCTTGAAGACTGACTTTACCAGAACTGGAAAGAGAACCTAGTTGGGACTTATCATGGATGGTGGAACTTGCTGATACACTACTACAAGAACAACTTCTCTGATGGATTTAGACAAGATTCCATTGACTTATTTCTTGGGAACTATTCAGTGGATGAATTGGAATCTCATAATCCTTTAAGTGTTCCCAGGGGCTGCAAATTCCTGGCTCTGCCCATTATCATGGTGATCGCCTTTTCAATGTGCATCATCTGCTTGCTCATGGCTGGTGACACTTGGACAGAAATGCTGGCCTATGTGCTCTTCTGGGGAGTGTCAAGCACTGCAACATTTTTTATTGTTCTTTTCAATGGCAAAGATTTTGTTGATGCTCATAGATTGGTCCAAAAAGAAAAGATAGACTGAATTTGTGTTTGTGGAAAGTGGCTCAGGTTGGAGGAGTCTGTGCTGCAGAACTGGAGTCTTTACTGACCTGCTTTTCACGTGAGCACAGGTCCTGTGAAAGGCTTTCTCAAAAACGCTTGTCCTGTGGAGGGTGGGCAATGCCACTATGGTGATCTCATGTCCTGGCCTTGATCTCTTCACACTTGGGATGGTTGCAGCTATAATTTGTGACTATACGATAATTGAAATAGGGTCTGAATTCAGCCCACACAATGGAAATAATCTACTCATTGTCTGGTTAATCAACTGTTGCAGATAAGTTACATATTTTAAAAGCTTAGCATCTTTCATTGTCTAAAACAGTAAAATTATTTTTCTAGCTCAGTTTCATTATTTCCAGAGAAGCAGTGGCTGTGAGCAGGCATACCATTCCATACCCTTTGGACTTCTTTACAACTTTGGCACAGAGCTGACTCTCCCATGATCCTAAGAGTGGGTTTCCTGCTGTCATTAGCTTGGTAAGCTGACCTATGATGACCTGCATTGGAGAAAGAGTGGGTCAGGGCTCTCTGTCAGCTCCTGAACTACCCCTGAGCTTCAGCAAGCTCGCATGGGACAGAAGACTTCACATATACCTTTGCTTTTTAAAATGATTTTCCATTTAGAAGCTGTGTGAGCTAGCTACTTCCTCACCACCTATAAAATGCAGATAAGGACACCACCACCAGAGGATTCCCTGATAATGGTAGGTATTTTCTTTATTTTCATAGTGGCATATTAAGGTACATATGTACACCAGAGATATGTGCATTTTAGAAAACAAAGATGCTATGAGAGTTTTATATTAGAGGAGATGGGCATAATACACTTTTAAATCTCTATTTTTCTCCCTTTGGCAATGATGTGTATACACTGGTAATGCCTACAGTGAAGCAGCTTGCTTTAAATCATCCATATGAAGGAGCTAGAACTGGAGGTGAGAATGATGGCATTGTGTACCTTCTTGTAAAGTGGTGGCATTGAGCCATTTATCTTCTAGCTTTATTGAAAGTGAATGGTCCTGACAGAAATCTATGCATATCAGGCACTACTCACATTCTTAAAAAGACTACAGAGGAGTCTTTGAATGTGGTCGGCATATAACGTGACACTATTTGACACTGGGACAAACATTTGTGTCCCACTATGTGCTTTGTGCCATGTGCTTATTTTCCTTCTGTTTGACTTTCAATCGTACTTAATTTGATTGCTAAAGTATTACTATAAAACATCAAAAGTTTTATCAAAAGTTTTAACTCTCACATCCTCTTTTAAAGTTTAGGGATATACAAGATGTTTTATGACTGCAGTGAAAATGTTCACATAGTTTCATGTTCTGATTTCCTGATGTGTTTGCTATGGTACTGTGATTTTCTGATAATGATTTTAACCGCAGCATGATTATGCAACATGTTTTACTTAAAGGTCTCCCACTGGTATCTATGTAAGTTGTCTAAAGCATTTTCTCTTTTTTTAAAAAAACCTGTCTGTATCAATTTGGAGTCTTTTGCTATGATTGACAGAAATTCTTCTTGAAATAAATTGGCTTTGTAAGATCGACGCTGTGTTAGTTCATGAGATTCACAAAGTTTCAACACCTAAGCGTTAAAAGAGAGCTAGGACAGGGCTGAATGCTAGAATTTCAGATTTTCACACATTATAATTCTAACCATTTCGAGAGACCACCTCTTTTTTGGTTCTAGTTTCAAACAGACAGCAGGGAAAGATAGATATGGTCATTGTAGAATCAAAGATCCATCGCTGAACCAACCCATGTAGAGAGGATCTGGATTCAGCATGAGGATTATGTTCTCACGTTGGTAAGAATAGTGGTATAGGGCAGAGTCAGGTCTACAGAAAGGATGTTCCCATGGGGGGAAAATATATATAAAATACAAATAACATATAAATATATATATATATATATATATATATATATATATATATATATATATATATTCAGGGGCAGCTTCCAAAGATAGTGGACTAGAAAAATAAACACCTAATGCAGCCATAAAGTTTTAGTACTTATATTTTTCTCATTCTTCTTATTTTTTATTTTAGGGATGGGTCTACGAGGTGTTCAGGATCTCACTGCTAGATCAGACTCATAGTGATCTGCCTGTTTACAGCCTCCTAAAAGCTGGGATTACAGCCGCACACTACCATGCCCTCAACACGGTCCAGAGGCGGGGCCAACACAGCAGGTCCGGGGATTGAACCCCCAGCCCCTACGCCTGATTGCAGGGGCTTTAATTGCTGCTGAGCTATTTGGCTGGCCCTGTTCTTTTGATTATTATTTTTTTTTTGTAAAATTACATATGGCCTTCTAATGATCCTCGAGATGTTTTACCAGTTTACTTTTCCCAAAGTTCCTCGAAGTGAATCCCAAACATCCTTTGGTTCCAATCTCCTACCCGCTGTCCTTGCTGGCATGGAACATTGTGGGTGTGATTGTATCAACAACCTTAGTCACAGGGCCAGAGAGGGTTTCTCAGGCATTATTTGAGCCAAAATGAGCCCTGGGATGATCTAGAGGCCACTTCTTCCCCTTCACTCCCTCAGGCTGCCCTCAGTGTGGCCTTTTTTCCTTTCTGCTGCCATTACCCTATCGTACTTTCTGAGCTTCCTTCTCTGTCCTACCTCTCTACAGAATGGATTATTTGTATTCTTCCCTGCTATCTCTGAAATAAGCAAAACACCCATTTAGATGATAAGTGTTTTTACTGTTGGTCACAGGAAAGCTAAGAGGGTTGGCCAAAATGACAAATTCTGGTGAGTGCTTCGCATAGTTCATAAATTCTGAAACTGTTCAATAATCTTGAAAGAAATGTTTGTCTTCTTTTTTAAAATTTAATTTAATTTTATTTTGAAGAACAAAAAAAGCAAAAACAAATAGAAACAAAGACAAAAACAGGGGACCATACAACAATACATATATTACAGATTTTCAAAACAAGAATAGCTAATTAACAATGGTTATTCTAGTATCTATTTTTATCATCAAATATGTTTCTCAGATTAACAAGATATAGTTATACAAAATTGGAAAAATAATTGAATATTACTGTTTGCTTTCAAGAAACCTTAAATTTTTTGTCTTTATTTTTTATTTTTTAAAGAATTATTTAAACAAAAGTACAATAGTAATTGATAAGACATTAAAATTGGTATACATTTAGAAGACCAAAATGAGATGTATTCAATTTTTTTTTTTTCAGAATTGAGGATTGAACTCTGGCCCTTGTGCTTGCTAGGGAAGAGCTTATTCCACTGAGCCTTCTCCCCAGCCCTCAAGTGTGGTTTTTGTGTTACTCATTGCTGTCTTCAAATTTAGAAAATGTCCCATGTACAGCTGAAAACGATGTGTATTCAGATGTCGTTTGGTGGAACACTCTGTAAGTGTGCACCCACCAAGTCCACTTACTCAAAGGTTTGGTTCAGTTCTACTGCCTCTTTGCTAATTAGTTTGCCTGCTTGACCTATCTTTTTGAGATAATGGGTGTTAAAGTCTCAAGTTAAGATCATGATGTTGGTTATTAGATTTTTCGTGTCCATTAAGATTTGTCTTATATAGTTGGGTGCTCCCATATTTGGTGCATACATATTTAAGACTGTTATCTCTTCTTGAATTTTTCTCCTAACCAACATGTAGTGACCTTCTTTATGTCATTTGGTCATTCTTGGTTTGAAGTTCAGATTGTCTGCAAACAGAGTAGTTACCTCTGCTTTTCTCTGAGATCCTGGAGCATGTAGTATTGTTTTCCATCCTTTGACATTCAGCCTATGAATTGCTTTATGGGTTGTGTGTATTTTATATGTAGCATATGGCTGGATTTTGTTTCTTAATTCATTTTTCCAATCTATTTTTTAATGGGTGAATTGAGTCCATCTACATTGGTGGTTATAATTGATATGTATTGACTTATGTCATTATATTTTCTTGTTGCTTGTTGCCTAGTTTTCTGGGTTTAATTGTTTGCTGTGTTTGATGAGTTATTTCTGTTGTTGTTCTTGGGGTTGTGGCTATTTTAATCCCATTCTAGAATATCTTTTAGTATTCTTTGTAGGTTTGATTAGCTGTCATAAATTTCTTTAGTTATTTGTCATGGAAATATTTCACTTCTCCATTGAAAGTGTTTTTCAGGGTATATCAGTCCGGGTTGGGATTTGTTTCCTTGTAGGACTTGAGATGCTTTGCTCCATGCTCTTCTTGACTTGATGACTTGTGTGGTGAAATCTGCTGTTCTTCTGATGGTCTTTCCTTTAAATGTGATACCTTCATTTTCTCCTGAAGCTTTTAGTATGTTGTTCTTGTGCTGAATTTCTGGGATCATTATTATTTTTTTTCTATACTGGGGATTGAACGTAGGACCTTGCACTTGCCAGGTAATAACTTATTTTACTAAGCTATCATCCCAGCCCCTAGGATCTTGATTATTATATGTTTGGGTGTAGTTTTCATTGGATTGATATCATTTGCATTTCTATATACTTCAGTTATCTGAATATCAGATTGTTTCTCCAAATTTGGAAAGTTTTTTTGCTATTACTTCTGTCCATATTCTTTTTATATGATTTGTGTTGACTGCTTCTTTCTCATTGATGCCTATTAGCATTATGTTGTTCATCTTTGCTTCATCTTTTAGCTGTTGAATTATTATTTCCTGGATCATAGTGGTTTTTAAGAGAGTTTTCCTTTCCTTTTCACTAGCTTCAATAGTGTCTTCAAGATCTGAAACTCTATCTTAACTTTCATTCAAACAGGTTTGCCAGCTTGCTTTGGGGTTTATAATTTCCTGTGTATTTGTGAATTTGCTTCATGCATTCTATTTCTTTCTTATGTTGATCATTCAAGGTTTCCATCATTTTCTATTCTCATCTTTTTTATCAGTGTCTTCTTTAGAAACATTTAGTAATGCTTTCATTATAGTTGTCATTTCTTTTTTATCTGGGAGATTCTTTCTTTCTTTTTTTTAACTTGTTTTATTTTATTTATTTTTTTGTGACCAGCTCAGCCCACTCTGGGAATGGGGCTGGCATGGCATGTCGTGCCAGGAATTGAACTGCGGTCCCTGGGCTTACCTAAGCTTGCCTAAGTAGGCACTTTAGACCACTGAGCTATCCTGCTGGCCCTGGGAGATTATTTCTGATCTTATTTCCTCTATACCCTTGTGCAGTTCTTTCTTTACTTGAGTTACTATTATTTCAGAGATTTCAGGTGTATAGCTTCCAATTTATTCTGTGCTAATGTTCTCTTGGTTTGTTCTGGGTGGGCTCAGAGTCGGAGAATGCACTTTTCTCACTCTGTCATTTTTTATTTCAGAGAGCTTTTTACTTTGATTTCTGCAATACCTTTTTGTGAAAGTTTGATAGTAGTTAGCTGTATCACTGCAATCAGAGCCACTTTGTGAAAAGTGTGTTATTTAGTTGTATTTCCAGTCAGAGATTCTTATTCTGTGTGTGTCACAAAATTTTGACTTCTCTATTGATTGAGAGGGAGATATTGGTTTCCATTTGTTGCTGTCCTCTGTCCTTCCAATATTAATATACAAGGGAGGACATGTGTTTAATACAGATATGGTTTCCTGTTTACAGTAGTACAATTAGCAATACTAATAACAGCTAGGGAAATTTGAAAATTGATAAACTTTTGTAACTAATGGGTTTGTACTTTACACCACAAGGCCAAACATTATAGCTGTATAACAAAGCAGTTCATAAATTGGGAATTTGTATTTAAGTTCATTGCCCTGAGTTTTGTCTGCGCACATCCCCTTCATGTACCTGGAGTCTTCCAAGAAGACTAGCTCACTGCAGCTACCTGCTGCCATCTCTGTGCTCTGAGGATGCTCCCATCATTGGTCTGGTCCTTGGTCTGCATCTCACGGGGCCTAGCAATACACCTCACTTCATCAGGTCTAGATCTACTGAACTCACACTCCACTGTCTGTGCCTGGCTTGCATCTGGCTGCTGTACTTGGCTCCTTCCTGCTGTGCCCCATTGAAGTGGACCTGCTGGGCTCTGCTGGCTGCTGCAATCCATGGTTCCTCCTGGGTTTGACCCACCAAAGTGGATTGGACACACTGTGTCCTGTTGGCTGCTAGGCTATGTGGCTTCTTCCAGGTGCAGCCTGCCAAATTGGAGTGGACCCACAGAGCTCCCTGGCTGCTGGGCCACTGAGGCTCCTTCCCAGTGTGACCTACTGAAGTGGCTGTCTTCTTCCCTAGATTTTTTAATTCCCTTTTGTAGATGATTTAATATGGTTTTCTTTCAATTACATTGTTAATGACATTAAAATTTTTCATGTATGTGCTCATGGTAGAGAATTTTGAAAATACTGAGCTCCTAAAATTAAAAATGAAATCAAATATCAAGGATCACATCATCCAAAGGGTTTGCCTTAAAAATCACCCCATATGGTTTATTTCAGTATGTTTATTCCAGTCAAAGTTTATCAGTTCTTTCACCAAGGTAGATTCAGTGCTATGACTACTTCCTGTTTTTGCCTATGCATCACTGTCAGAATCATCTCTTTGATAATATGTTAAGATCCTATGGTTATGAGAGGCTTTTTCTCATTGGACCACCTGATGTCCTTTCTGGGGCATCAAACACAATGTGACAGTCAAAGATCTATGACTGTGACAAAATATCTGAGGTAAAGAACTTATAAGAAGGAAAAGTTTACTTTGGCTTTCAGTTTCAGAAGTTTTAGTTCATGATCAATTGGTTCTCTTGCTTTTAGGCTTCTGACAAGGTGTAAAACATCATGTTGAGAGTGCGTAGTTGGAGAAACTTATTCCTTGGCAGCCCAAAGGGAGGAAGGAACAGGAAGTATCTGGGGTCTCAACATCCTCCTTAAGGGTGTGCCCCACAGGGTCCTGATTTCCTTCCAACAAGACCTAGCTACCAATCACAAATTAGGCTGGTGACCAAACCTTTAACACATGGGCCTTTGATGAACAATGTCTTAATTACTCTTCTCTCATTGCTGGAACAAAATACCTAACACTACACTGAGCCAGGGATGGAGTCTGGGTGTGGTGGCACATCACACTGCCAAAAACAAAAAAAACAAAATAACAACAACAACAACAAAAAAACTAAGAAAAGAAAGAAAAGTGCTATTTGGGCTGGACAGTTAGCTCATCAGATTAAAGCATTTTAGGCAGACCATAGTAACCAGGATTTGATCCTCCACTTATCTTGCCCGCCCTGCCCTCAGGGCACACTGAGATGACAATTGAGACTGAGAGAGGTGGCATGTGCCTGTAATCCTAGCGCTTGGGAGGCTGAACACAGGAGAATCACTAGGTGTCTGATTTACCTAGTGAGACCCTATAGACCCTGTACTAAAATACATAATCAAGGTGCGGAGAGCTTCCTGCTAGCCTGCGCTGGCGGGACCCGTTCCCAGCCAAGGCTTAGCGTGGGCCGGACCCTCTCCCACCCCCTTCGGACACCCCCCACCACT
>NDGM010959329.1:0-13396 GCA_002564305.1 Octomys mimax | reverse complement strand
GACCATTTTGTATCTGTGTATTCAAAATGGTTAGGATAGATATATAGCTACATTCTCTTAACTTAATGAATAGAGGGATTTGTTCTAATAGTAATTGTAAATAGGATATCATGTGTGCATCTTGTAAAACAAATAACTACTAGGAAGACAGTATAGAATGTGTTAATTATGGAAACTGTCGTACCAATTTGATTTGAAAGTATCTCATTGCTATTTGTTTCTCAATAAAATTATGGGGAAAAAATGTTTAGGAAATCACAAAACAAGAATTTTTATAATTTACATAATGAAAATCTTTTTCAATGTATTTAATCCCCATTTCTCTAACACTTCTATGAAATATTGTGTGTGTGTAAACAAAAAAATCTCTTAAACAGTAGGCTTTCAAATCTCCAATTTTTTCAGGGAGACCTGTCTTAGCATCAGCAAAGACAGACTAAGAAGACAAATATATTTATATGGGTTCTGATAATTATATTATTTTCACCTTAATGCCATCTTAGCTATAGTAGTGGTAGGTAAAAAGAAATGCAGATTGTAGCATGAATCAAGTTGCTTTTGTACATTTTTCTTTTGAAAAATGATTTAAGAATAGAATCTAAATGTTTCAGCCTATAGGAATATCTGGTTGAATATGTAAAAGGGGAAAAATGAAGGAGTTTATAAAAACACGAAACAATATCTGGTTTTCAGAACTATAAAGGAACAGCTATCACTGAATATTCTTAGAGGCTTTCTTCAAATAAGAGCTATATCAAATTTCTGATTTCAGATTTGTTTTTATTTCCAAAGTAACTTGAATTCTCAGCAGTCTTAGACATGGAAGCTTTTATCTTCTCATCCCTGAAAAAGAAAACTGGATGATTTTGATCTCCAACTTCATTGAATGAATCAACTTTTAAAGTCACTGAGGAAATAAGAACTGAAGAAGACTCACTGAGAGTGAGTTTGTGGGGGAAAAATACTGAGTACAGAAATTTGGGAATATAGGGTTTGCCCTGAGAGATTGACAATGGTTGAATTGATGTTGCAGCGAGGACTATGAGTCATAGATTTTAAAGGATCAGCCAACTGAGTGTCAAGATCAAGAGACCACTGTTAACTTTAGATTGTTTTAATCCTTTACAAAAATAGTTAGCAAATATTGTGGTTATATATTGATTATCAATCTATAGTTACAAGTTTAAACTGCTTTATTTAGAAAATTTAGATAATTTTCGAAGTAAGAATGAAACAAATTTTTAGTGATGTGAATTCCTTTTATAATTACACCATAAAGATAATATTGAAGCACAGATCTATGTTAAATTATATCTTTGTTCGTGATTGTGTGCAAGATGTTATCTCTTCCATAAAATAAGCACACACTATTCCTATGAGTTTCTGTTAATCTTACCTATAAATGTTATTTCTTTTCTAAAACTCCTAACCTATCATAATTTGCCTTAACATATAATGATATCCATTTTTTTTAAAAAATGTTTTCTATAATATAGGTACATCCTCAGCCAAAACTTCCTTTTTTGCTCTTTAGAAAGAAAAAAAGATTTCTCTATTTATTTTGATATTGTTTTTATTATGTCACAATCCAAATTTGACAGAGAAGTACACAAAGTAAATATTGCTTATTCTCTCAAGAATCAGAAAGTGACCTCATGTCTATTCTGTAAATTGTTCAGATTAAGTGGGCTATTGGTCTCTTCCTCTTACATACATAATCAAAGGGCTTATAGAGAAAGTGACACTTTGATAGGAGGGAATGATTCACTAAAATGTAAGTTCCTGACAAGAATGGGTGCGAGCCAGTTGTTCCAGTCACATCTCTTATTCACAGGCAGAATGTCTGAAAAGACCTGGACATTTTCTTACAAACTAGGCAGTTCAACAAGCAATGAAACCTTATTAAAACGACACTAAAACAAATAGACACATTGTGAGAATTAGTAAGGATTTCATAAAAAGGATAGTTCCTATATGCAAGGTACTTGTCTTTGATTTTTCTAAAACTGACATATTTACAGCTAACCTCTAATATTCTTTCCACAATAAGAAAATGGTTCATAATGGAAAGAGTATAAAATTATTGTTAAAGTAGTAATATTTTTGTATTTTTCTTTTTTCATTTGAGCCATGATAGCTAGATTCTGCTAGCAAAATCAGAAATGAGAAGAGCTACCAGGTTATCTTATCACTAATGTTAAGTAATTATACAATATAAACACTAGTACTGGAATCAAAACAATTAATTGGAAATAAGGTATAAAATTTAAGTAGAGTTACAAGATCTACACCTGATTGCTCTGTAAGTTAATTATATTTAAGTCTCCCTTCTGCTAAATTAAAATGAGTCTTAAAAGGTCAAAGATAGAGAGACAAATTATAAGTGAATCCAATTTAGCCAGCCTTGGAGTTACTTAACCAAAATCTCTTTAGCTTACATCATGAACCTCAACATGAGCTAGGCAGCTAAAATCATTCTTCTTTCTACATTAGTATTATCTGAAGCAGCTCTGCCTCTGATTTCACTTTCTACAAAAGTGGAATTTTGTGAGCCATGTTGTACCTGAGCCTTTTGTGTGTGTATCCCTACTGTAAGAGAATCAAGGAATCTTCTGTTCTCCTGGTGCTCTGGCAAAATGACAAATCTCATGAATATGCTTGTTGCAGCCCTGTAGAAAATATTAAAACTCTCTGTTGTGGCTATTGAAGGGTATAGTACCTCTCAGCCTGAGGACATTGATAAATTATTCACCTGTCTTAAGTAAAAAGAAAAACTAGCTTTACCTAAAATAACTCTAGGCAACTAAAAATTACACTGCTCTATGTTTAATGTTAAGTGCAAGAAATATTAACAGTTGCCCTCTGATGTTCTCTGTGTGGCCAATGGTATGGAGCGCTCTCACAGATGGGTGCTACATTAACATGGACTGAGGCTTGAGTAATCTGTAAGAACGGGTGGCACTCAGGATTGCTCACCTAGAGACTTCTAGATACATCTGCACTTTTCCAGGATGGAGGTAAGCAGCAGGGTTTCTACCTTCCAACTGACAGAAACACACTGTGTGACAGTCTCCAAGACGACTTAACTCCTGGGGCCTCTTTTTCCATTTCTGTATCAAAGATATTGTTCTGACTATATGAACTCTAAAAAGTTTTGTTAGACAAAAGAAATGTTCTCCAGCACTGGATGTTCCAGAGAGCTATCTAAAGGGCGAAATCCTAGGATTTCCAACAGAGCGTGCATTTACATGGTAATCAAGTGTTTCCATGGTGGATTCAGAGTCATGGTGGTTCCTGTGGACTTCCAAAACTGCCCACCTTTTTTTTGTTTTTGTGTAACTTTGAGATTTGCCTGGATTTGTATTAGAATGAAAATAACCTAAAACACTGCTGGTGATGGACGAGTAAATAATCTTATTTTTGAAGGTGAACTAAGGGGCCAGCTTAGTGGAGTAAACCACCTGCTTAGGCAAACTTAGGCAAGTGCAGAGACTGTGGTTTGATCCTCAGCACCACGTGCCATGCCAGCTCAGCCACCCCCAGGGCGCGCGTAGCCAGCCAGAATCCGGGTGTAGTGACACAGACCTGTAATCCAAGTGCTGAGAAGGCTGAAAGCAGGAGGATCACTGTGAGTCCAAGCTTCATAGTGAGACCCTATAAAAACCAAATGCATAAAAGAAAAAAGGTGAACTAGTAAAAAGTACTACTTAAACCTATCTCCTTTTTGCCTTCTAGGGAAACAGTGGTTTTCTTTATTTTCAGCAGGTGTCAGTTTGTAGGTACTGTGAGTTAGCAGAATTTAAAGTCCCTTCCTCCTTAAAATGGTTTCCTCCCAACCTCCAGGCCTGCCTGGGATCCTCAGGGAGACTGATTTCTGAAGGATCAAACCAGGAAGTTCTTGTTTCCTCCACAAACTCAGCTGGGAGAGGAGGATTCCACATAGCACCTTAGCAGCATATGCCTGCAAAGTATTTATTGAATGAATGAATTAAAAAGAATCAAAAGAATGAAAGCTCTTACCTCTTTCCTTAAGATAGTATCTGATCAAAGCCAGTTGTCTTGCCAAGGCCTGATGAAGTGAAGTGCCATTGCAGCTCTGGCCAGGAAAGCTGGCAGCTGCTGATCCACGCCTAAGTGTTGGTCGTGAGGAGGGCTGTGAGGAGGGGTGGACCAGAGAGGTTGATGTGGCCGAAACTCAGTGCTACACAGGACAGAAGAGAGGGATAGCCTTGAAATCCTGACCAAAGAGGCGTCTAGTTCAGGAACCTATGCACCATTTCATTCCATTTTGGCCATTTCTCTCTGGTAGTGGTACTTAGATCTAATCTTTTCACTAGACTTTGGATTTTAAAGAGGTTTGCTATCACAGGAATTGAACCTTAATAAGATTGGTATCTGAGTGAAAACTGACCCCACATCCATTAAAATGTCAGAAACCAGAGAAACAAAGGCTGACCCTTTGGAAGGGGAAGCAGAAGCACCACATTGGCTTTAGTCACAGAAAGGATGCACGGGAGGCATAAACTGTATTATAATTGAGCAGTGCTGGAACTTAGCAAGTGTGCCATCTTAAAAGGGGGCCTCTATCCAGTGGATCCAATTTAATAAAACATCGCTTTCTGCCATGTGCATCAGTCATGGTGATTTATAGGAATTACCCATTTTCTCCTGAGGACACCAATGAAATATGTAGGCAAGTTAAATGGCAGGAGAAAGTAAAGGCGAAGACGTCTTTTTCTCTGAGCATAACAGCGCGTTCCTGCCAATCTCCCAGTCTCTGCACACACAGAGTTTGTGTGTTGATTAACACTGTCACAGTTTCATCCGTTATTACTTAACTGTCACATTGCTGCAAATTATAGCTGGAGCACAGTAGTGGGTTATGGGTACAAATAACATTTAAAATAATTCCTTTTCTTGATAACTAGAGGAATTGTGAACTCAACAGCAGGTTTTCCCTGTACTCTAAAAGCATCCATCCTGCTAACTGAGTAAAATAGCTGTTTTTCAGATCATGCTGAGTTTTAAATGTAATGTGTTATAAGGTGTTTATTCTCTCACCTATTAGCTCCCATTAGCATTAATGCGAGTTGCCTGAACAAGTGCTCCATGAGGTAGTGAAAATACCATCTTCTCAGGATGCCTTCCTGAGAAATGTTTTATTTTAGAGAGAATTCTTCCTTTAACCTCAGCTATTATAAGTGTCATGTCATTTGTTGCACTGTCAGATGTTTAAAAATTGGTATTGGTAAAATGAAGTAAAAATAGGTATATCACAAATTATTATACCAAGGGGTGTAAACATAAAGGATGATTGGAAAGACTGTGTTAAAGCATGGGTAATTTAGCAATCTGCCAAATGCATTGCCAATCTCACACCTTGCAGGAGTCAGAGCTTCCTTTGTAGAGGGACTTTGGGTTTGTTCAGTACTATCTTCTCTCCCTTCTAACCAATGCCCCCAGGTTGTACTTGAGCTATTGCCTTTTTTCTTTAATTAAAATAAAAGTCATCAGATGCCAAAGAAAACAAAACTAGAGTCAAGTTTTCTCTTTTTAAGGTTTAAATATTTCCCCATAGCAATGTGTATTGTCAAACTTGGTTAATCAGGCATGTGGTAAATAGACAAATGAAAAACAAAGAAGCACAAGAGTCACTGGCACATCAGAGATTGACTGAAAATTATCAGACTTTATTATCAATTAGCCCGCATATCCAAATAAACCAATTTCTTATTTTTTAAAATGAGAACCATAAGAAATGTCCAAAGGAAAGATACAGAATTAATAATGTTCAGTTGGTTAGATGTCTGTGGGCTGACATACCTGCAGTTTCTAAATGGTGCTTGACTTCTTTTAATTCCATTTTCTGCTAAGAAACAGGAAATGGTTTACAACCAAGCACTTTGCAGTCAACCACGGGAGGCAAAGGCTGTTTGTATTCACACATGCTCATCAAGGTCTCTAGGGAGCCATTTCAGGATAAAACATGCCTGCGTAACTCCCTGCCTCTAAGTAAAAACAATTTGCTCTTATACAGTATTTGTGGAATCTTCCTATCAGTTTGAGGGGTAAAAAATCTGAGGGAAGAGGCAAAGTAATAAGTCACTTTCATGTGAACTTTCTCCATCAAAAATCACACGAATGGAGTTAGAAGACCCACTTTGAAATAGTGATTCTTAAATGGAAATAGCTCGTTTAAAAAAGTTAAGTAGGAGTGTTATGATCCACAGTGGCAAAGCTCAGAAGTGATTGCTGTATTGGAAGCCAAAAACAAAAGGGGTATAAAAAAATAAGAAATTGCAGGGATTTATTGTAGAGAATCAAAGACTAGAAATGGCAATGAACATCAGTACACCATGTAACCTCATAACTTTCTTTTCTATTTCAGAATTTTTAATAAATTTGTAGTACTCTAATAGTGTTCCTACTTATATTATTTTTTCAAGAAATAGACCCTAGGAAAAAAATGGAGTAGTTACTTAGAGATAGTTGGATAACTTAAGAAAAAAAATTATCTCCACCACCTTTAAGTGTATGAAAGGAAAGATACCTAATAGCTAATTCCTAGGAATCCTTAGAGATTTGCTTTTAATAGATAGGAATAGTTCATAATTATGTAGCAAATGAATTCAATTATAAATCATTTCTATCTATTAATAGGAAGTCCCTAAAGATTCCTTGGAGTGAAAATCTCAATAGGTATATAGGTAGGTGTCCCACAAATTTTCTTTGTGCAAATGTATACATTTATGTAGCCAATAATCAGTAGTTATTGTGAAGCTTCCACCTGTCAGGAACTGTACTTAATATAGCAGATAAGCAGTTGAATCATGTACAGTGAGTGGAGTCAATCTAGAATTGCATTCTACCTCATGATAGTTTTGTACCTTTGAGTCAATTTTTTTCATGAGATAAAACTCATAAAATTCTCATAGAGTGCAGAAACACAAGAGGTTAACATTTATTTATCTAGTTCTCACACTTTTGAAAATTACCAGAAATACTATAGTATAAGCCACATGATTCCTCATTACCTAAAACCATGAGCGGTTTGAATTTTCAAGGCTTCTTCTGTTAAACTTTCCATGCTAAAAAGGACAGCAGTGTATGATAGCAACAGCCTGCAATCTGTGGTCCGGCCATTCATCTAATATTTATTGAATGTTCATCATTTGCCACCACTCACAGTGCTAAGCTACTCAAGAAATAAAGATAAATGAGATGAAAGCCTGGCCCTCAAGTGCCCTCTGCAGTGCAGCACTTTCTCGGGTCTGCGGATAACCCTGGACACAGTGCTAGTCCGTTGTTACAGCGCCCCTGTTTTTTTACCTTCTTCAGGCCCCAAGGCAGCCCAGTTTGACACCAGATACAGGAAACCAAACAGGAAATGTAATAAGTGAAGTGCTGGACATACTAATTGATTGTATTAATCACTTCATGATACACACGCACAATACAATACAAGCCCTGGGAAAAGACTGCTTCCAACAGAAATAAAAAGTTCTTACAAGGATACCCAAATCTTAGTATGGAATATTTTCTTACATTACTTTACATGTGAATTATAGAGTAACAAATATTTTAAAATTTTGATTGTACTTCACTAAAAGAAAGCATAAAAATATTTTGTTTCTGGTTGAGAGACTGGGCATTGTGTCTGCTTACTAGATATGAATAAGTATCTAACTTTGAGAGGGTATTTCTAACATCATACTGTTCGTAAGTTCATACTCCATTTTCCTGCTATTTATCACTACAGAGAAGGTAAAACTGTATTTTCTTCTATATTTCCACTGCAGTGCTATAGCAAAAGCCAGATTATAAATTATAAATTTATAAAGTATAAATTATAAATTTTATGTGAAATGGGGGCTTGAGTAAAGAAAATGACCTGAAGAAATGGTTAAAGCTGAGTGCTTCTATATTCGGTTGGTTGAAGATTGGAAAGTCGTAGGAAAATGTGATAGGGCATTGGAATGATTTAAAAGTAGGAAACTGAGGGAAAACTTAGCCAGGCCCATTAACTTGAATTCTTCCTGGTGACTTTTCTCAGAAATAGGCCTGTTCTTTTGCTCTTGGTGTAAGAAAAGTACTTCATACACAGGAGTCTTCTGACCTTTAAGAGAAGATGAGAAAGTCCTTCCATTTAAAGTCCTGTTCAATTCTTTAGCTTAAAGTGTGTCAAAATCTCATATTCCTGGAGTAGCATGCTTGGAAGCCTGTCATCACTTTTTAAACACTTCACCTTCTCTTGTACACTTTTAACTTTTCTTTTTTCCTTAACTTTATTGAGCATCGTTGGCAAAGTTATTTAGATTTAAGGTGTGCAAAGTAATGTTCTGCTCTACATGTATTGTGAAGTGACTAATACAGTCAAGCTATTTAGTATGTCCAGCACTTCACATAACTACCTATTTGTGTGCAGAAAGAGCACTTAGAGTAACTTTCTTAGCAGAATTTAAGCACATTATCATTAGCTATGGTTACCCTCTTCTACATTAGATATCACCAACGTACACATTTTGTAAATGGTCCTTGGCCAAAATCCCCCCATCTTTGCCTTTCCTGCCTCCACTATTCATCATTCTAATGTCTGGATTTGTGAGGCTGATTTAGACTCCACACACAAGTGAGACTGCAAAGTATTTGTCTTTCTATTTCTGTCTTATTTAAGTTTGCATAATGTTCCCTAAATTTGTCCATGTTGTTATTACAAATCACAGGATTTCCTTCTTGTTAAAGCTGAATAACACAGTTATATCTTTATGTAGATATAAAGATACCACATTTTCTTTATTCATTTACCGGCAGACACATTTCTTTAACTTGGCTATTGTGAATAATGTTAAAATACTTTTAAAATGTCCCCTTGTTTTCATAGTTAGCTTATAGATCCTGCTGTGGTTCTCACACCTACCATAATATATTCCACACTGGTGATGACGTTGAAAATTTCTCATCTTGAACCACTGCTAAATAGAGAAACAGCTCACATCTGTTAGGGATGATTTTAGGATATGTCGCAAGCACAGAGATTAGATCACTTAGCAAATGAAAATGAGCCTCATAATATTTATTGGCTGACTTGAGATTTTAAAGAGATGGACTAGCGTTATGTGCAGAAGAAGTGGAGATCTGTAGCATGTTTTAATACCCACAGCACACGCTGTGGGCTGGCATGAGCTGGTCTCTCAACCTAGGCACTGCTGACTTTCTCTTCCTCAAACATAATTCTTACACAGATTACTTAGGCAAAAGTCTCGTCTTGGACTGCAGTCACATCTTCCTGTGACTTCTTGACCTTTGTAAGCAAATCACGTCCTCGTTGTTTGTTTCATGAAATGTGCTTCACATGGACATTATGATGCTTTGTTATTACCCTCAGTAGAGTTAGCCTACTTTTCTGCTGAGCTGGACAGGGACTCCAAGCTCAGTCTTGGCCAGAAATACCACAAATAATAAAAATTTCTTAAGACCCAAGAGACATTACTTACAAAGTAAAGAAAGTCTATTCACGAGGGTAAATACAATGACTTTCTTCTCTCTACTCCTGGTTATTTTCATATCATTTCAAGAACATGTTAAGACTGGTTCTCAAGCATGAACTCATATCATAATAACCTGGAAGGCCTAAAAGACTGTCACCAGCTTCCAGAATTTCTGGTTTGGGTAGTGGTGAGATCCTACTTTTCTGACGTATTCCTGGGAGAGGGTGATGTTCCTATCTGGAGAGTATGTGTTCAGGATGAATGTATTAGAGAACAATCTCATGGTCCTGTGGAGATGGCGACAGATGAATCCTAGTCAGCTGATCTGCCACATAGCACAGTCCTCCCTTTCTCTTTGCAGTAGTCTGGGCTGCTTTCCATCTATTTCTTCTAATTTTTCTCCATTCTTCCCATTCTCAAAGTCAGTGGACAGAAGAGAAACACATCAAGAAACTATGAGGTACTGATCAGCTTATTTATCTGTGTGGTACTCTTTTTTTTATTACAATTTGAAAACTAATTTCAGTATCTTGTAGGGAATGCCATCCCTCTACATCCACCAGGTCCTTTATGCACCCCTTCTCTCACTGGGGCAGTTGGGCCTGGCATTCCCGGTGTCTGCTGACCCCTAGTGGCTGGTGGTGCCTTCTGCTACTCCCATATTTACAAAAGTGTAAACTAGGAGAGAATTTTGGCTGTGGTGATTGTTAAAGTAAATAATTCCCAATATTGACCATTATATTCAGTCCTGGAAAAAATGACATATTCATTATTTTTTCTTTGTAAAATATGTCAATTAATTCCAAACCTATTTAATGAAAATCCAATTAGTCAGATCAATATGGAAATTCAGTAGAGTGATTTCTTCTACAAAGTCCAAGTGTTTGTTCAGGATTTAGTTTCGTATAACTATAGAGATTAAAATCTGAATGTAAAAGGAGGCTTTGAGCAGTTTCACAAAATGTAATCTAAAAGTATATTTAAGCAGGTATGTAGTGTAAATCAAATGTGAAGATGACAATTATTTCAGAGAACATTTAAATCAGATTAAGTTTCCAATCAAGTTGCTTAATATCCCTGAATATGAGCAGATATGCTAGAAAATTTGCTGCCATTAGTATAGTACTTACTTGTTACCTCAATATACTCATAAACACAATTCAAAGGTATTTTTATTCTTTTTCTAATGTGTTTAGTACAGGGTCTGCAGGGTCTCACTACACAGATCAGACTCGTAGTGATTCTTCTGTTTTCAGCCTCCCAAGTGCTAGGATTACAGGTGCATGTCACCACACCCAGTCTCAATCCCTGTCTCCGTGTGCCCTGGGAGCAGGACTGGCATGGCGAGTAGTTTTATTCTTACATCCATAATGACTTAAAGGAAAATACTTAAACTACATTTAACATGTCATATTACTTGTATTTCACAATCATAATTTTTTTCATAATTTTTTGTTGAAAACAGGTTTTTTTTAAACCTGAGAATAACTGGCACTTCAGTGATTCTTGAATCAAAAGAAACTTGAATTCTTGAAACCTGTAAGTTACAGTAGAATACTAATTACTTACACCAACTGTTTTATAGCATCATGTTATATATGACTTCAAAGATACTGATATTAAATTAAAGTTAGTGCTACCTAAAGCTTCTAACATTTGTTTTTCTTCTGACCTCTCATTGTTCCCAAGAGAAGGATATAAAGAACATTATTGAAGATATTTTTTCAGTAAGCCAATAGGGAAAGATTTTTCTTCTTACTGAATAATTCTTGTATCAAATGATAGGTTAATTGCCCCCAGAAGGCATACACACACACACACACACACACGCACACGCACACGCACACGCACACACATTAATCTGGTGTCCAACTAGATCAAAATGACCCAGCTATTTCCCATACATAAGTATATAGGAGAAAAAAATCCTCATGAAGAATCTCCCACAAGAAGTGCAGGACATGTCTCCGCAGGAGAACAGAGATCTGGCTATGGGTACCTGGTTTCGTGCTCAAGGATCTCTCTTTAAATTAGATCACTAGTCATGAGTGTCCTCCCCTTTACCACTATTTCAAAGGCCTGCTTGGCAGGCTCTTCTAGGGTCACATCAGATGTGGCTGTGGTACTTTATTCACCATGACATTTTCCTTTATTGGGATGCAGAATGAGGCCTTGCTTCTGAAGCACAGGTTTTGAAGAGTTGATTTATGGCACACATGTACAGAGCAACAGTATTGCCTGAGAAATATGTGCCAGCAAATGACTTAGACTTATAGTATTAATAAAACAGACTTACTTGGATAATAGATATGAAATATAAATCACACTAGGGAATTTATGATATATTAACATTGTATAAAACAGTTCCCTTGAGTAGAGATCTGTTTAGTATCTTTATCCCAGTTTGAGATTTTGCAAAGTAGTTTGCTTTTTATAAGTATTATAACACATATTGGTAAATCAAAAAATTTATTCATCTTGATATTCCTAACTCTTGCAATTTGTGGTCTAGCATTTTACTTGAGTCTTGTGGGTAAGATGGTCTGACTCCTCCTACCCATTATGAAGTGTCATTTGTTCCAGTGAGTGAGACACACTTTCCAAATAATGTTTTGTGCTGCTTTTAAAAATATGGAAATTTTAACATCCTATACTAAATTATAGTGTAAACAAATTTGTATATTTAATATCTCAGTTTTGTTTTTCTGCCCTTCATCTTAGGTTTCACTCTAAATAGCCTTTTATTCCCCCCAACCAGTAAAAATTCAGGTTTACCTTTCTAAGGAGTGCTTCCGACCTTTACACCACCTACATTTTATCTTCTGTGACTGTTAGCATACTATTTGTGCCACCACTTTTCGTATTCCTTTGCATCTGTAGTTTTAACTGATTTGAAGTGCTCTCTTCTTTTGGCCTCAGCCCCTTGAGAGGTTGAGAACTTCATTTTCCGTCATCCCTGAATCTTGTACAGTGACTAATAGTAATGCTTAATAAATCCTCACTAAAAGTCCTTTACATTAATGTAAATACTGACTTTCATCTGAGTTCATTAAATGGTTATAGAAGCATCCAATAAATGATGAGCAATTACAAAGGAAGAAAATTTGAATTGTCATTTCAAAATACCAATTCCCTGAAGAAGTATCAGATTTGAAATTTGCTATGGCTCTAATTGCCTAACTTCTTGCAACCTAACAAAAAAATTTATAACATAAGCCTCTAAAATGTTTAGCAATGTTTTCCCCATTCGCTTTATCATTAATAATTTTTGCTGCTTTTTCAGACATCTTTAGAAATTTGTCATTCAGGTTATGATCTTCTTAGTTATGGTTTTATATAGTTTGTAATTCAGTAACCAGGGTGCATCTCCAATACATTATGATCTGATTCTGAAAAGGTAAGGCTTTACTCCAGGCTTAAATAAAAGTAACAAGAAAACTCTTCAAGAGAAGGAATATAAATGGCCCCCGATGAATCACAAAAGGAGAGGCGTTGCAGTCATAGGCGCTGGGGTAAGACAGTCAGCGAGGGACAACCATCACACCCTTAAATTATAGCATTGTTGGTGACATTAACAGCACTAAAAACCTTTTCCTCCTACACATGAACATATCCTCTCCAAAAATGTTCACCCCAGAATTGGAGGGGAGTGTTAACACTTATTTTGAGCATACAATTAATTTAATTTTAACTATCTGTACTTAACTTGGGATTATAAGAAGAATGAAGTGTGATTGGCAAAATATATTTGAACAACTAATTAGTAACACTGTTTCTTATAATATGTACTTTTTAATGATTCTTTCATTGAAAATAATGGTATACATCCCATGGTGAAATAGATTGAGTCAACTGTTCCCCAAGTGTTTCAAGAGATGAGCTGATGAATATATCCTTTGCAGGCAGAT
>NDGM010959327.1:0-15000 GCA_002564305.1 Octomys mimax | reverse complement strand
CACACACACACACACACACACACAAATAAAATTTAAAAAAAAAAAATAAGGAACTTCTGGCAAGGGTAGGAACAGAGTACCTGTTCTAAGAAATTCCACTAACCCAAAGCACAGGCTCCTCTTGTCCAGAGAATGCCCGCCTGTTTTCCAAGTGGTCATGACATGATATAATGAGGAAAAAAAAAAAAAGACCATACTCAGAAAAGAGCTTATTACAAGTTTTAGAACTGCACTGGCAAGCTGACAGAGGGTGGGTGCATTTTTTAACTGTTGTTTTAAAATCCATTTCCTCATTATATGGTATAAAGACAGCTACCTGACTGAGTATAAAGATGCCATGAGATAATACACCAAAAGTGCGGCTCCTGATCCCAGCTAAACAGCAAGAACTCAGTAAACAGTTTGCTGAATTATACATTGTAAATAGCCAGTGAGGACAGTGATTTGGGGCATTTATTGGTGGGAGCCCTGTTGCTAGGGTTTCATTTCTCAGATAACAGGAGTATCAGTGCAATGCTCCATCCCCTCTCCTAGCTAACACCAGGTCTCGTGAGCTCTTGAAGTCAGACGTGCATGCCCATGTAGTGCTGAAACTGGCTGCTCCATGGGAACTGGGCAGACCAAAGGGTCAGCAGCAGCCAGCACCATCCTGCAGTCTAGTGGGGGCTCGTGCCACCGGGAGTGGCCAGAGAAAGCAGAGCCCAAATCTCTGCTGGCACCAATCCTCTTTGCAGAAACAACCACCCCTCCAACTAGGGAAGTCAGTGGGCCTTTCTCCCCTCAGATATCTAAATAGCTACGTGAATGTGTTCTATAACAGGAGGAGCTGTTACACAAAAGGTCAGAGCTGATTTGAAGCTAGTCTTTGTACCGGCAATTGCTTTTAAAGACGCAATTCTCCCAACTCTGAGCCCCTGAAGATTAAAAAAAATTATATAAATGTACAAATGACTTTTTAGCTTTGATTATGCAACTTCTAAGGAAATATCCATATGAACTGTTGAGGAGGACTAAAGATAGTGTGATAAAGAGGGCTCTTTGAAATCCTGCTTTTAAAAAAATCTATGTCATGAGATATGAATGTAGCCAAAGCCTTGATAAAAGTCATGTCATCCTTTTGCCACAGAAGCTGCTGAGGCATGAAAGGGACCACAGGCCTGGAGATCCTTACTGCCTTTCAAGTCTGGCTTATTAACATGCATTAGACTCTTCCAGAAGATGGCTCTGGCCAAAGGTTATCGACAGAAATTTAATTTAATGAGCCCAGAACATGGAGAGAGGAGCCCCGCAAAGCCAACATTGAGAGGAATTTGGGGCAAGGGCATTTTATTTTCTGAAGAGGAGAAACAAAGATAAACTCATTAAAGCAGAAGGCACTGTATTATTGGTTTAATCTTCAGAGCAGCATTCTCTCAGTATGGGAGCCTCACACGATCTCATTTTGGAGACTGAAACTTCGCCCTACCCATATTAGAACCTGAAGACCATCCAGATTTTTGAGGTAGGGAAGAGCTAGAGGGAAGGCTGGTGTACAGAACAGTAGCAGCATGAGACATGACAGCTGACGTTAGCTGGGGTCTGGCAGTCCTCTCTGAGGCCAAGGCTGTGCTTTCTGAATTTGATTAGCAGGAGTTCTGGGCCAGTTATTTCCATTGTGGTGGGTAAAGGCATGATGTCTCACACAAAGACAGAGAAAGCTCCTCAAGCACATGCGTTAGCCACCTTTCTATTACTGGGACATGGTACCTGACAGACGCAATCAAAGCAGAAAAGTCTTAATTCAGCTCATGGTTTCAGAGGCTTCAGTCTGTGGTAAGCTGAGGTCAAGGTAGAATCATCATGGTAGAGGGATACAGTGGAGGAAGGCTGCTAATCTCACAGCATTCATGAAACAGAGTAAAAGGAAGAGATAGGGATAGAGATAGAGACAAGAGTGAGGACCCTTTAACAGCATCTTCCCTCTGACTCACTCCACCTGGGCCTCTTCTAACAGGTCTTTCAGCTATGATCTCATCACAGATTAATCCGACAATGAGGGCAGTACCCTCAGTATCTAATCTTCCCTTTAGGTCCCATCTCTGACCTGATGCTCTCAGGATCAAGCACTCAGTATATGTATCACTGGAGGACAGTTCAGCTTTACTTATTTATTTTTATTTTTATTCTTTTGGTCCAGAGTCTCACTACATAGCTGGGACTCATAGTGATCCTCCTGACTCAGCTCCCCTGAGCTCTGGGATTACAGGCATGTGCCACCACACTTAGGGCTCCAGGGCCTGCACAGCACATGGTAGTGAGAATCAAATCCAGGTCTTTTCACTTGCAGCAGGTGCTTAGACCACCAAGGTATCTCCCCAGCCCAACAGTTCATCTTTAAAATGTAACAACAAAGTACAAATATTCTCTAGTCTGAAGAATGAATTGCTCTAAGGCTAGAGAGTTTACAGGTACATGATAAAGAAGTCACAGATAGAGATGCTAAAGAAGAGAGAAAAATAACCCAAGGCGGTGAAGCAGGCCAGCAGGGAGATCATAGAGCATGTGGAGGGTAGACTGTGCTTGATTACTGGGACAACAGCAGCTCAGGTGATGGCCGCCTATCTGGAAGGGTAATGCGTTACCAGAACTGACTGTTCAAATGAAGCTAGGAACAGTAGTTATTAAAAAAATTATTGTAATTTAGCATACTGGTTGGTAGATATTTTGTTTTTGTCTTTTAACATTTTTGTGACCAAGGGTGTGTGTGTGCGTGTGTGTGTGTGTGTGTGTGTGTGTGTACATGCTCGTGTAGTGAATAGAATCTAAAGTCTATCAATTCAGCGTACCTGTGGTAGCAATGGAAGTGAGAGAGGAGAGTAATGAGTTACACCATTTGCATTTCTTTTGGGGAGGAGGCACCCACCAACTAGGGTCATCACGAATGGCCATGCCGGCTGCATATCACCCAACACCAAGGGGTATGATTTGTTACAAAGGCTACATCAACCTCACCTCTTGAGGGGGCTGAGTAGAGATCTGCACAGCCATCCCCCTTGGCTCTGATTGTCACAGGCCCATTCCTCCATCTCAGCAGGTTCAGACAACAAACTCATTCAAATCCTAATTCACTGATTTACAAGAATCCATGCACTCTTTCTTGGACTTTGACCAAATTCATCACAGGTGGCTCCTTGGAATTGCAAATAATGTTCAGAAAGAATTTAACTATGTTTTGTACAAATCAAGATTATCCCCAAAGTTATATTATCGCAGATTCAGTGTTTTATACTTTGATCATGACTTAGTGTCTGTACAGTTAAGTATGTACTTTTTTGAAAAAAATGGGAAAACATAAATTATATAAGTTGTAGTGAGTTGATAGGTTCACAGAATTGTCAGGTAGTATTAACAATTGGCTGTATATTCTGTACTAGATTGATGTATTAATGAAACACTATGTATGTCCTTACTAGATACAGAGTTGTATCTTCAGTGATCCTGAGGTTTTAAAAACACTATGGCACCAGGAGGTCACCTGCACTATTCAACTCAGGTAAAGGATAGAGAGCAAGCACCAGACACTTGTGGAAGAAAGTTCCCTTAGCATCTTAAATCCAGAAATGAGTCTTTCCCTGGGAAGCTCAAAAGTGACAGAAATATATGGCTATAGTAAGTATCTTCCGGGAAAAGAAATATAGGACTGTGTTTGTGAATGCAATGAGCTGTATTTCAGTAGCTCAGAAAATATGTAACTGGTAATTCCTATGTATATTTAATAACCCAGACATATGAAGACAAAGGGAGATACAGATTTTTTAACGCCATATTAAAAATTTATCATAAATATTTGTTGAGTAAAACAATATTTCAACATCCATAATTCTTTAAAGACAGAGCTTCATTTCTGGTGACAAACAGTGACATTTCCTAAGGGAGGAGATAAAAAAAGAAAATTGACCTGGCTGGTCTGGTGCCAGTGGCAGAGCATGACAGCTGTCTGGTTGCTGGGATACTAATGTGGACCTTGGTCCTCACTCAGATGCAGAGGTCTCGCCTAAAATTGGTCCATTCCTCGGTTCCCAGAAAACGAAACCAAAAAAAAAGTCTGGAAAACACCTATTTCCCTGGTTCAGCTTGGGTCAGTGGAAAAAAAAAAAAATTGGTGTTCAAAGTAAGAATAGCTCTATCTGACTTGTTCAGTGCTTTACATGGTAAAAAAATAAAAAATAAAAAATAAAAATGAACTGCCACAGAGAAACATTAGATCAGAACAGCGCAAGAGCCTAATAAACATCTTCATGAAAAGTTAAAACGGCTGCCTCATTTGTCTGCAGTATGAGGCAGGCAGCACTACGAGCCCTCGTCTCACTTCCTTTCCAAATCAGAAGCAATTTGCCAGCTTCAAAATAAAGAAAGGGAAAGAGAGGGGGCCTGTCTGGTCAATGATTTATTCATGGAGCAGAGAAAACTCTTCCCCTCTAAAATGATATTTTTCCTGGGTTCTAACCCTTCAATCTTTCTCTAGCCTGGAAATATATGTTTCCCTCCTCCATGTATTTTTCAGTGGTTTCCATTATTACATGACACACCGTTCACCTCAATCTGCAGAGCAGAGATCTCAGCGGGGTTGCCCTTGCTTGGAGAGTTTTGCTGCTCGGAAACTCAGAATTGATGCTTTGTCTCGCTTGAAGAACTGAGTGGTTTCTTCTCCAGAGCAAAGCCTTCCCCACCACTCCAGGAAGAGGCTGTAGGCAGAGCCGAGGGAAGCAGTGGCATCCACAGCTGGGAATGCCTGCTGTTTGTACACAAAGGACTTTTTACAAGTATGCAGAGACATGGGCAAATCGCCGCTGACTTAAGACATGGCCTGTTCTTGGGCAGCGGTAAAATCTTACCCCTTGGGGGGATCCAAGTCCCCTTAGACTGTAGAGTTATTATCCAAAGCACATGCAGGTTTGGAGAGGGGGAATATATAATAGAGACCCAGAGCCAGGGTCCCTGGTTATGTGGGTCAAAGGGCCCAAGAACTGTGGGAATCGTGTGTTGATACCTTCATAGAGAGTCAAACGGAACCAAGATATGGATGGAGTTTTAGCATTTAACAATAAAGCTAGATGCAATCCAACCCACACTACATTGGAGCATCCTTTTGAGATTGAAAAACGCACCCACCTGTCTACTTCTATGGTAATTCTGAAGGAGAAACTGATTCAATGGACAGTATTTATTTGCAAAATCTTTCCTATAGGTAGATTTTTAATTATCTCTCATTCCCTATGCATAAATCTGCTTAGAAAACTGGTCGCGTGTCAGAGTTCAAAGCGGACATCACTCTCCTAAAGGAGCCCAGCCCCTGTACATCCTGAACACCCTGCGTGGTTGCACTCATTGCAGTGCGTTGCTACTCTGTGCGGCACATCGGCTTCTCCTACGACGGTGAGAGTTCTTGGAGGAAGGAGCAAGAACCAAGGTGCTACATCTTGAGGACTCAGGACAATCCAGACTTACAGCATAGAAGAAATGCATAGCTGCCAACTAGGTTTCTTGTGTGAAGTTTCATTTGGAGTTCTGCTTTCCTACCCTACCCATGGCAACCCTGGCATTTTCTTGAAGACCAGTGTTTCTTATCCTGACTTTCTGGTCTTCTTAACCTTAGTGACCATTATTTCCATCTATGACCCCCACAAATAAAAGAGTCCCCAGAATTTTCTTAAAGGTTGTTTTTCGGTTCTTTGACTTTACTTAGACTCAACAGACAGAAAAAGTCTTATGAAAGAATGAAATTTCTCACTAGGATAGAAGGAAGGACCAAGCGGCCCCGGTACCCTCTCTGCATCCTGAGGGAACAGGGCCATGCATAGGGAACAGGGATCCTCTGGGACTAGTCAACTTGGACACCACAAGCAACGCTTCAACACCCTAGAAAGATGTGTGTCTACAAGTTAGAGATTTCCATACTTAGCATTGCAGGTAGATATGGATGACAGTGATTGGTTTTCTCCTTACTTGACAGAGCCCAGTCCCAAACCAAACATTTGTCTTTCTCAGAAAAAGATGGTCTCAGGAAGTCCAGAAGCCAGGAAAGGAATAGAATTGTTCAATGGCAGACTCCATTAGTGACATCTCAGTGCTCTCTAAACAGAGTCTACCCAAAGATGGCAGATTCAGCAGTTCTAAGATTTGCCCAGGGAGCCTGTGATATTTATCAAATTCATGAGGGAGGCTGAGGCCAGAATACTTAAGGCCAGTGCATTCTAACGTGTTCTTCCTCATTATAGGGAGAAAGCAAGCCCCAGTGTAACGTGACATCATCAATCTAAGTAGGCAAGTGGAATAGATTTCCCGATTACCAGGGTAAGCGATGCATCACACAGAGCAATCCTGGTCATTGCTAATCATTTAAATTTAAGAAGACTGAGCTCGGTGACATTATCATGCCCACATTAAAGAGTGACTTCTCCCTGCTATCAGGAATGTATTGGTGTCCCCTCCAGGATTTATTACTCTGAGAAGGTGTAGGATGGGCTGAGGCAGCAGCTACCCATGGCACCAGCTCAATCCATCATCCCCACAACCCCTCCTCTAGCCAAGCTCCAGACTAGGGCCCCTGTTCTGTCCTCACTGCTGGGACAAGTCTGCAGGCAGATCAAAGACCAAACACCTAGAAATGAGTTCGAACATTCTCTGTTAGAGTACCCTTAAATCACCAGCCAACTTCTTTTCCCTTTGATTTTTACTTTGGGAATAATACAATGTTTTGTCTTGCTCTATTCTACTACTGCCATCTGAACCACAAGATGCTTTTTCTGTGGCACTGCTAGAGGTCACACCCAGGGCTTTGGGCAGGCTGTACAAGTGTTTTACCACCAAGCAACATCACCAGCCCAAGATACATGCTTCAAACCCATTTTCAGAGTCTTTCTCATTTGCTGTATAGTGGGAATTGGGCATGAAATCCTCAAGTGATTCTGAATCAAATGTCACTAATTTACAAGTCCCCATGCCCCCAAGAAAAACTAAAAGCATACATCAACAGAATCTGTAAACTAGACTTCTATTTGAAAAGGAATTTCAAACTCTACTTAGGTTCAATCCCCAGACCTGCTATGCCTGCTCCGACTCCAGAGTATGCTGAGATGTCCTTTGACACAGGCTTGGTGACATGTGCCTGTAATCCCAGCAAATAAGTGGATGTTGCAAATGGGTGGATCACTACGAGTCCAATCTAGTAGTAGATTCTGAACACCCTGTAGACTCTTCCCTAAAAATTTAAAAAATAAATAAAATAAATAAAACCTCTACTTAGGAGCCAAGGTCAAAGGTGGGCCCTTTGACCATGTATCAGGGCTTGGGTGTCACCTTTTAGGCTAGCACTTCCTGAGTATTATGCACACATGGGTCACTTGGGGGGCTGGGCCACAGCAGGCACCGACCCAGTCAGTGCAGGATGCAACCTGAGGCTGTGCATCTCTTACGTGAACCCTCCTGGCAGTGCTGCTTGGTCATCGGGCTGGGCCACACTTTGAGCAGCGAGACTTTATAAGAATACTCTCAATATCAAACTCCAATTAAAATCATTTAAGAGATTGTTTTTTGTTTTTTGTTTTTTGTTTTTGGTGGAACTGGGGATTGAACTCAGACCCTTGCGCTTGCCAGGGAAGCGCTTACTCTGCTGAGCCATCTCCCCGGCCCCCTAAAATCATTTAAGAAGCTTTCACAAATGCTAATGTCTGACTCATTCCAGACAGTCAAATTAGAATTTTTAAGGGTGGGGCCAAGATGTCAGTATTTTTAATACACTAGGTGATTCCACTGTATAGCCAAAGTTGAAAATTGCTTCCATATGGATTTAAAAATCTGCCTTTTGTGGTCAAAATCAGTAGTTACCAAATCTTCTCTGTGGGTAAGCACAGAAAGCACCTCCAACACCCCCAGGCAGCATGCTGCTGAGGAAGCTGGCCCTACCCTCAGCTTCAGGTGTAGATGTCAGTGGTTCAGAGGTTGCTTGGCCCCCAGGCCCTTGCCAGTGGGTACTGAGGCATAAGCATGTGAGCCAATACGGACATTCCTCATTTGTGGACTAAGTTCTGTTCTTGCAGCTAGGTTGTTAAATGAATTGATTGCTAAATAAAGAACTGTGTACAGTATGCACATTACAATATTCAGCACAAAGAAATGGTCAAAAGAAACTCTGACTTGATGGTTTTGCTCTGATTTACACAGCTCTTACGTGTGGCACTGCAACGTATAGCAAACAAAAACTACAGTGCTGGACTGGACAGCGCACTCAGCAGAAGTTACAGCGCCACGAGGCTGCCTGCCATTCACATGTCTGCACTGCAGGCCCAAATGCAGGCCATAAGTCGGAGCGGTGGGTTAGAAGGAAACAGTCATTAAACACACAGGTCATTAAGCAAAGAATACCTGCATAGGCCAGCAACGTGCCAGTAAGTCCCTGAAACCAACCTTAACTGTGGATTTACATGAGCCAATATACATGTTGCTTAGCCATTTGTGACTTGGGGGAAGTGTGTGTGTGTGTGTGTGTGTGTGTGTGTGTGTGGTTGCTTGACCCCCAGGCATGTATGTATGTATACCTACACGCACATGAACACATGTGTGCTGGGTATAAAACCAGCGCCTCACATGTTATGCAACTGCTCGGCCACAGAGCCACGTCCCACCCCGGATGAAGGCGTCTTCTGTCACACTGTCACTTGGACTATGCAGAGCAAGGGATTCGATAATAGAACAAATTCTTCTCAATTGTGCAGAAATAAAGATGTGCCCAACAATTTGACTAAAATCTATCCCACTTTCCTTAGCCTATCCTCATCTCTAGTTCTTCTGCCACTCTCTCAGCAAAGTCAGGGGAGAACATGAAAGAAATGGCCTGGACTGTGAGTGCATTCCTTTTCTCTCGCAGTTAGGTGTGACCTTAGGTAAGTCCTCAGCTTTATCTGAGCCAGAGCTCATTGGTACTCAGCAGGAGAAGAGTAATACACTGCAAGCCTTTTGTGAGATCAAACTCGTAATAGATATGCAAGCATCTTGCAAATGGCAGATGGCTACAACAGTGTCACCTGTGGTTTTGTAATGTCCTTGGTGCTACCAAGAGAAGTAAGCAGTGAGCCCAGAGTTGGAAGCTGCGTGGTCGTGATAGCCACTACATACATGGAGAGTCAGCTAAGGCTGGGTGTACCACTAGTGCTGGCAAAGTTCCCACCTATGAAGATACACCTGCTTTATCTGGAGCTATCAGGATGAAGGGAGATATAAATCATACTGTTTCTTGCAGGCAGCAGGACATGGGGCAGGGAGAGGAAAAGGAAGGTTGCAATATAAACGATTTTTAATTATTTTCTGATTCACTACATCATTAGGGAGACAGGGAAAACTCATAAGAGTTAAGATACAGTGATATAATGTCATTGATTTTCACATATATTTTATGAGTAAAGAAATGTGATGAAGCTGGGAGAGAAAAGCTTTTCAGATATGATAATGCTAGGGAATATCCAGGCTCATTTATAAAAAGAAGTTCAGTTAACTTGTGGGCTTAGGGCCTGTAAAAGTCACGGTGTAAAGTGTCTGGTGGTGGAGTAGTCTCAGAAATTTGTGCATCCCCAAACCTCCTCTGAGGACACCTAACCACCCTTCCTCATAGCACAAAAAGTCTTCATTTTCCATGATAAATTATGTCTACTAAACGTGAGCTTATCTCTATCACATGCAGTCACAGTCTCGGTTCCTAGCCCAGGTGTAGCACATGATGGTACTGACTGCACTCAGGATGACTTCAGTCCAAGTGCTAGCACCACGCTTGATCCTCCAGTGATAAAGGCAAGCATGCAGTCTAGTAAAGCACAAATAGAAAGTGATGTGAAATCATGTGATCAAGTACCAAAGGGCTACTGCAAACAATGATGTCCAAGCAGTAGCAGAGTGAAGGAAACGAGGGTGTATCAGGAGCTACCTAAGGTGCCATCGCAGAGGAAGCAGAATATACACTTTATCCTCCAGGGCATAAGGTGCTGTCTTGAGAAGTTATGAGCTCTTTAAATTCTCAACCAAGTGGCTTCATTTCCAATCCATAAGGTTTTCATTTTTTTCTCCAAAGGCTAAAGTCAGTAAAACAAAGAATTAATTGCTCAAACTGCTAAGACATATATCATGAAGTTCACTGTGCAGGGGCGTATGTTGTCTTCCGTCTTTGTGCTTAGAATAGAGTAGGTATATCTGGCAATGTAGCAGAATCGGAGAGGCCAAATGTCTTGATGTTTAGGCAAACACTTGATGCATGGACAAGAAGGGCCACTGGAAGTAAACAGCACCTTCTACCATTATGAATTTTATGGCAGTCACATTATCTTGCACATTATCTTCTTTTCTTCTCCAACCATTCCAATAATAAAGAAATATAATAATAATAATAATAATAATAATAATAATGTCACCAATAATGTCTTCTACTTAAGCTCCTTTTATTCCCAGTAATTCAGGAGCTATTTATGTCATATTCTGACAACTATAAGAGATCTATATCTTGCCCTTATTTGGCTGATACAGTAGTACAAAGCTCAAATAACTCAGTCGTAAATTGCAAGTAGCAGAGCAAAGATTAGAACCCAGATCTATCTTGTTCCAGAAATAATGCTCTTAATCTATGTCCTTTACCACTTTCCTCTTTCTCTATATTTAAACTGGTGTTTTTGCAAGGAAAAGGCAACCCCACTTCAAAGCCTACCCATAAACAGAGTGCATCTGAGGTGGAGAACAGAAGCCACCTCCTCTGTTCTGTAGGTCCTGGGTCTTTTTCCAATGACTCAGGAGCCTGTGACCCACATGGCAGCTGTAGAGGAGTCAAGTTTCAAAAGATAACTTGTGTTTCAATGAGCTCTGACTTAGGCTTGGAGTCCTGGAGTCCCTGAAATGATGCTAGGGAGCTAAAAAGAGAAGATCAATCTCTTAAGATGACCGAGTCCTGAATGCCTGGATTCCTTACACAAGAGACAAAGAATTCAGAATTCATAAAGTCTGGTGGAGTGGGGTAGGGAATAGTAAATCATGACTCCTTTTAGAGGTTTGGGGACTATACAAAAACTCTGCTGTGAATGGAGGGATAGAATATGTGCACTATTTCTAAGCAGTAGAGTTCATAAAAAGTCAATAAAGATTTCTGAAACTATGAGCAATCAGTTGAAAGGACTGTGTTAGGAAAATGATTTTGCTGATGAGGAGCAGGAAGAGCTAAGGAGAGCAGAGGCCAGAGCTAGTGCCTAGAGAACTCCGCAAACTGCTGCTAAAGCAACACACCATTAAAAGGTTATTGAATTAGGGCAAGTGCAGATGGCTCAGTGGATTAAAGCAACAGCTTAGGCAGATGCAGGGGCCGGGGTTCGATTCCTGGCCTTCCATGCCAGCTCTGCTCCCGGGGCGCACTGAGACATCGATTGAGACTGGGTGTAGTAGTGTGCGCCTGTAATCCCAGCACTTGGCAGGCTGAAAACAGGAGGATCACTACAAGGATCTGTGTAGTAAGACCTATAGACCCTGTAGACCCTGTAGACCCTGTAGACCCTATAGGTCCTATACTAAAATACAAAATAAAGATGATTAAAGTACCAGAAATATTGAAAATAATAATTGACCACTTGGAGTAATCACTGAAACCTTTGCAATGGGCATGAAAGTGAGGCCAAAAGGAGGATTACTACGGAGTGTGGAGCCTGAGTCACACAGAGAAGACTGGCATTAGCAATAAAAATTAGGGGAGGGGGACGGATATTCAGTTAGTAGAAAAACTACCAGTAATAATTATTAAAATTTATTAAAATAACACTATGTGCCTATCACCATCTAAGTCACTGTCTTTGCAATAATTCGGCACTTCAGATATTATTGTTTCTCTTTATAATCAAGGAAGCCAGGCTTGGGTTGAGTCATTTGCCTGCATCACAGGTGGTGTGTGGTAGCGCGGGAACAGAGAACCCAGTGATGAGCCTGTGGACATGGGCCACCACCAAGACAGGAGGAAGGATGAGTTGGAAAGCAGAGCACAGTGGAAACCAACGGGCAGTAGCGCTGCAGTGAAGGCCACACAGCTGGCCAAGGATCCCCAAAGGCTGCTTTTGACAGGGAGCCAGAGCATGGGGGTTGGGCTTCAGTGGCAGCTAGGACACAGGTTTCATGGGCCTGGATCAGGAAGAGATTACTTTTCCAAGAGAGTAAATATGTTTCCAAAAGTGGGGAACAAGGTCATGTGATGAGATTTTGTGGATTTCCACAAAAATAGCTAGCAATTAGGCTAGCTACCAAACGTGCATGTGAATGCAGTGGACAGGGGGAATAATTATCAA
This sequence comes from Octomys mimax, assembly GCA_002564305.1. Taxonomy (NCBI): domain Eukaryota; kingdom Metazoa; phylum Chordata; class Mammalia; order Rodentia; family Octodontidae; genus Octomys; species Octomys mimax. The sequence continues at coordinate 2,662 of NDGM010959327.1, read as the reverse complement.
CAAGGATGTGGAGAAATTGAAACAATGGTTGGATCCTAAAATGGTGTAGCCACTATGGAAAACAATATGACATTTGCTTAAAAAACTAAACAGAGACTTACCACGTGGTCCAGCAGCTCCACACTTGTTCTATACCCAAATAACTGCTAGCAAGGGCTTTCAGAGATATTTGTGCCCTGCTGCTTACAGTAGAATTATTTGCAATAGCCACAAGTACAACCAAGCCAAATGAGCATCAGTGGGTGGACGGATGGATAAACAAACTGTGGTGTATATGTACAATGAAGCGTTACTTAGCCTTCTAAGGGAGAGAGATTTTAACATATCCCACAAAATGAATGAATCTTGAGGACATCACGTTAAGTAAAATGAACCAGGCACAAAGGGGCAGATATTAAATGCATCCATTTATATGAGGTACCTTGTGAAGACACATCATAGAGACAAAAATAGAATGTGGACCAGAGCCAGAGGACAGTGGGTAATCATTTAATGAGTACAGATTTTCAGTTTAAAAGAGTTCTGCAGATGACTGAACGGCAGTGGTGGCTGCAGAGCAGTGCAGGGCACTTAGCCACTTAACATGATGAACTTGGTGTTTGGTGTTCTTTACCAGCATAAAAATAAAAAAAGAGTACAGTAGGTGGTCAGCTGTAAGGGTAAGGGTGGGTGCAGGTTCTCCCAACTTAGCAATCAGAAGATGGGAGGTATTTCCCATTTTTACTAAAAGGACATCCAGATGATCACTTTTACAGAGCCCAGCAGTAAAAGCTTAATTTACAGTTTGCTGAATTCATGCTATACCCCACCTTATTAAAACAGAGGATTGGATTAACAAAATTATTTTTTAAAATTTAATAGCAAGTTCATTAATTTATTCCTTCAATAAATGTCATATCTTGTATGGTACATGACCAGTTCTGGTCCCAGCAAGACCTCAGGGTATAAGCCATCCTGCAACTGAGGTTAAGGAAGTAAGTAACAAGATTACAAAAACAGATTTGCTTCTAGTGAGAGGTCTTTGACCATGGCACTGGGTACCGCAGCAGGTTGAGATCTTTTTTCTGGAGGGATTTAGGCACTGGGTAACATCAAATCTAGGTTAAGATAGACATGAGGAGGATTTCCATCCTCCTCCACCTCCCTCCTATCCCATGAGCTGTGAGTCCTCTGGGAAGTTCTTGGTTTCTTTTGAGTGTGTCACACAGACTGGAGATGCTTGCAGCCTCCTTATCTTGAGAAAAAGACAACACATGGGGCTCTCAGGCTATGCAAACACTTAGGGCTGAGGAAGATGAGCTGGCATTTAGGGGAGACACTTCTCACAAACATCCCAGGGATGTTATAACTCTTGACAGCTTCAATCTTTCATTTTAGAGATTTCTATTGATTGGGTAAGAATAACACACATTTTGTCCACACTGCACAGAGATCAAAACAAACTTTTCCCTTAGTGCCATTTCCCCAGGGGATGGGAATGATTGATTTTTATTGGTTCAGCTTCTAGGATCCTCACATCTCAATCCAGCCAATTTTCTTTGGAGAGAACCCACTCCAGTTCACTTAATTGTATTTTCTAACCAAAGAGTTGAGAGAGATTTGTCATCTTTACAGTCCAGAGGAAATGAATCTCAAGGCTCCTGTTCCAATTGTGTGGGCTCATTCCTGAAGTTGGTAATCGAAGGAAGGGAACTAGAGATTGGGAGGGGATGGCTCAAGCAAAGTCTAAAGCTGAAAAAGGAACGTGGACAAAAATTTTAAAATAAATTAATCATGGAATGAAAGAATTGAAAAGTCTAAGGAGGAAGAAAATGCTGCATGGTTTTCTAACTTTTATAAGGCAGCAATTACCATAAGTAGCATCTTTCATTTGGATACTAAAAAAGCAACCCTGCATGTAGCTATGGAAGTCATTCTCCTGGCACTCTGGCTGTGTCTCTTCTGTGAGCTCCTTCTCACCCTTCACTGGTGCACACCTGTGAGCCTCTCTCCACTCCAGCCCTGCTTATTTCAACCTTCATTTACTCCCGTACTGAGTTTCTCACAGCAGTAGTTGTTCTGGAGGACGGGCATGCAGATCAAGAGCAAACTTGAAATGCTATCCCAGCCTGGAAGGTTGGAGACGTCAGTGCTCAGGGTGAAAGGAGAGGGCTCTCCTGCTCTCTTGATGCATGCAAAAGGCATCCAACATGGACATTGTGTGCATATTTCCACTTCCAAGTTCCCCAGTCATATGTTTATGTTTCCTAAATACATAACCCTCCCAGATAATTTCATCACATTGAATTCCTCCAAACCTGAAATGCCATCCTTTCAAGTTATCTGAAAACTTCCTTCTTGCTGACTTACAGATTTCCATGCCATCTTTCCATATTGTGCATGGATTTGCTTTCATCTTCCCACACAAACTGTGCTATTCCTGCACATCCACCCATACAGCATTCCTCCAAGGGCCTAGACAAGCTTCCTAGGCTGCAAATCTTGTAACTTCAAGTTTCTTCCATGTTACCTCTGCAGGTGGCATCAGGCCCACCTCACATGGCCCCTTGGTTGACTGGGGCACAGGAAGCAAGAGTCAAGATGGCACGTGAGTAGTGATGGTCTGTTCTCTATGCAGAGGTCTGGCATTCATAAGAATGTGAAGATGGCAAAAAAAAAAAAA
>NDGM010959319.1:0-32072 GCA_002564305.1 Octomys mimax | reverse complement strand
CCTGTGCTTGCTCAGTGAAGCACAAGAATGCCTGGCAAGACAAGAAAGGTGTTAACCAGCTCAAGAAAGGGTTGGCACTGTGGGGCTCACACATGGATGAGTTTGTTCCTTACAAGGGGCTGGAAGGAAAGGGCACCGTGGATGTCTCAGCGCCGGAGACTTTGTGGGGTAATAATACTTGTGCCATGAGATGAGGGGACTAAGGAAAAACAAGAAACAGCCACTGCTGAGGCTGCGTAGGAAACACAGTCACGTGCAGAAAGCAGTTCATTTGGGGCTGAGAAGGCAGGTCTGAGAGAAGCTGGAAAGACACAATTATATTTTCATCCAAAACTTCAGGTATTGTGGTACACTCCTGTCAGTGCAGCACACAGACACTGAGACGAGAGGATCGAGAGCCTGAGGCCAGCCTGGTCTACGTAGTGAATTCAAAGGAAGTTAGATTACATGATGAGAACCTACCCTCTGCCTCAGAGAAACAGTTTTCATTTTGCAGGGGTTCGTGGGTTATGCTTGCGTAATAGACTTTTATGTTGGTGGCAACAGAGAGAGTTTAAGCAAAGTGCAGCCTGATTTGAGCTGCATGAGGACACAGAACTGTGAAAGTGACAGCAGGAAAAATAAGAGTGGGACAGACTGGGGGCTGGAGGGTGACAGGATGTCACTGTTCACACGCAGGGCAGAGATAAGGTTGTGAACTGCAATCTGGACAGAGGACATGGGAGAGAACAATACAGGAGACTGAGGAAGGACAGCCATAAGATGTGCTGATTGACAGTTTGGCCTTAGTGTCAGGGATACATTGGTCAGGATGCACTAGGCCATCCTGCTACAATAACTTAATCTTGAATTTCAGTGTTTATCATAACAAAATTTTACTTGATGACATTTATGTCTGAGACTGATTGGCAGGTGGCTCTGCTATCCCTAATGATTTGGTGATCAAGGGTGAAAGAGGCTTTGCTGTTTTTAAGCTCCATCTTTCAAATTATGTGGATTTAGGCTACTAAAGAAGACCAAGTTAGGGCTGGGGAGATGGCTCAGTGGAATAAGCACTTCTCCGCAAGTGCAAGGGCCTGAGTTCAATCCCTGGTTCTGAAAAAAAAAAAAGTTGTTAAAGAAGACCAAGTTAGATGAGGAGGCACAAAGGTTTTCAGCAGGCTTGGCCCAGGAGGTATAGCATCGCTCAAAGTCTGTTGGCCTGAATCAACTGGATGGCTCCAGACAAATCAAAGGGAAGATGGGATGTGGAGGAATATGAATAGCTGGTGACATCTCACTCCTTGAGGTTCAGTGGAGCAATTTCAGGATTTGATCAAGTTGGAAGCGGAGAAAGCATCCATCTATGAGGGCATGGAGCAAACTAATAGCTGGAAAGGCCTAGAGAGTAACTTCCGAACCCATGCAGTTGGAGAGGTATTGAGACTTCAGGGACATGGTGTGCCTCAGCCAGGTTTTGATTCTGCCCTCCAGCTTTGATCTTCAGCAGTTAGTCAAGAGAATCAGGCTACACTCCTCTGTGGTAATGAACTCATGGTGAACAAACAAACCAAAATAACCAGCATCCACATGCACTGGTAAGTTTCAATCAATACATTTTTATATAAAACAAAAGCAGAATCTGCAAATCTAAACCTATTTAGTTTCCTCAATTACCTCAAATGTTTTCATGGAGTAACAAGTTTTTAGAGAACTCCCACACACGTCTTGTGGGAAGTATGGAAACACACTAGAACAACAAGAGTCCTTCTGGAGGGCAGAGAATTCTTCCTCCCAAAGGACTCATGAGACACAAGCAACAGATCTGTGCCAGGAGCCCAGGAAGTCCCCAGCTCTAGTCATGGCCTGGGAACACAGTGCTGGATGTCACCTCTGGAACTTGAGGTCCACTTGAGGAGGTATAGAGCAGGGGAGGTCACAGCTGGAACCTGACTTGGACTTCATCCTACAGATCTTCAGCACTAACGTGCCCAGTGAAAGACTAACCAGTTCTCCAAACAGATCTTCTAATTTTCTGTCATTGTCACCTCCTAGTGCATCAAAGGCCTTTCTCAGTCTTCCTTTAAAAATGTGAGTCAGCCGAAACATTTTTCATAACATACCAGGATGTGGTGCTCTGTGTGTGTGTGTGTGTGTGTGTGTGTGTGTGTGTGTGGTGTAGGGGGATCTGAAGATGAATAAAGCTCTCACCATGCCTTTGAAAGGGCTCTTGGTCTAATTTTTGGGTGCTAGTCTTTTTGATATGCTTCCTGATACCCTCATTACTGGTTCTAATGAAATTTCAGTATGATGCAGGAGTGGCTGCAACCCTGACAACAGTGTCATTAGGAGGAGACCTCTTTGCCTAGGTTAGGGAGGCAAGATGTTCAGGGGCCGGGTTCGGACACTTTCCAGCTCCCAAACGTTCTGCTCATTTAATAGCTGTGCTTCCGGGGCAAATCCAAGCTGTCTTCTCTTTGCTCCTGGGGATAGCAGCTCAGGCAGAAAATACCTCAAGTCCCTGGGGGCAGAAAATAGGAGGCTCTCTGGGACTGGAGTGCCTTGATCCCATTCCTTTCATGCCCTAGGAAAAGAAAAGAGGCCCATGCAAAACCCCTCCTGGGGCTTCCCAACCAGTTAAACATGAGGGAGAGAGAAAGGGGAAAAATTCTAAATAAAAGCAAAGTCTTTGAAAAACTTCAAAGAAACATTTCTCCTGCTCAGAAGTCAAGAGCACATCTGGCTGGCGGTGCCGAGAGAAGTGGTGTCATCTGGGCAGAAGCATTCCCTTCAGATGCGTCCTTTAAGGAGGGCAAGAAAGGAGAAGGCAGGGGATGGTGAGGGGAGAAACACTGCAGGGAGGGAAGGGACGCTAAAGGGAAAAAGGAAAAGGGGGGCAATGCTAAATCTTGTAATGTTTTAGGAGGGCTTATTAGAGTGAAAATTAAGTGTCATGCAGTGTTCTGCTCCAGTATTGATGGCTTTTATTCAAAGAGCCATCACCCTGTAAACTCACTTTAACAACTCCCTTTAGATGAAATATAAAAATTAAAGACATTTACAACACAGCTTAGTAGCAGATGTAGTTGTCCTGTTGGGGCTCAGATCAAATAGTGATGTAAACCCCAGCAGGGTAACAGGTCTTATGAAAAAGTCCTTAACAACAGCCCCCAAAAATCTTGGAGCTCTTACAAAACATGTTTCCCATTCTTTCCCAACCTCAGGGCCCCCTTCCTTTCCTCAGCCCCTCCCTTGATCCACCAGCCTTCTTTTCCACCATCATCCCTGTCTGCACTTCTCATGGATAACTCTGCACTTAGCAACTGGACTAAAAGGTGTGATTCGGCTTCTAACTCTCTTCTCCACCTAATCATCTTCCCAGTTATGTAAGAGAGTGTCATGGGAGGGGTGGCCTGAGCAGCCCTGGGAGAGGACAGAGAGGTGCATAGAAGTGTATTGGTCACCCCTCCATTTCTAGAATGAAACACTTGACACACAACTTAAAGACAAAAGGCTTATTTAAGTTCACAGTGTCAGAGCTTTCAGCCCAAAGCTTGACCAGCTCCAAGGCAGAAAGAGTATGTGGCAGAAGGTGCTCACATCACAGTGACCAGGAAGCAGAGAGCACAGGGAGGAGCTGGAGAGGAAACATACCCCCAGAACTGTATTCCCAGAGGCTTTCCTCTTCTAACCAGGCCCCACCTCCAAACAGCACATTTGCCTCTGAACTTATCCATGTATAAATCCACTAATGATTCAGCACATGGGTAATTCAATCAGATGATCCAAAAGCCTCGCCTCTGAACACATGAGACTCTGGGGTGAGGGGAATTCCAGATCAAAATCACCATATCCCACAACTTCTGATGTCCATATGCCAGGAAAGCTAGCATCATGTGTAGGAAGCAAGGTCAGCTGCTGACTTGGGCAGGAGTTGGGCCACCTTGGACCATGGCTGCAGCAGCTTCTCAGCGATTGCAAGTTTGAGCACAGAACCAATTCCAGAGGAGGCACTTTTTGAGCAGGCATCCCAGGAACTCTCCTCTCAAATGAAAGGGTCTCACTTTTGAATGTTTGAGGCTGCAATGGATTTGGCCTTGCTGATTCTTGAAATATCATCAGGCATCTTCCTTTTGGTCCTTCTAGATAGTTTTTGGTTTCTTTGTGATGGTGTAAATCTGCTTGGCAGCCGCATCTCCCCTGGCCCCAATGTTACACATGGCCCCTTCTGGGCCAAATTTTTTTCAAATTTTTCTGCTCTGCCTCTTGCCTGTGATTCTCACTATCAATCCAGCTAGAAGCAGTGAGCAGCACCCATGCCACAGCTTAAATATTAGGACATGTTGACATTTCCTCTGCGGGATAAATTAGTTCACCACCATTACTATCAATCTCTTGCAAAGTCTCAGGACACACGCAAATTTTCTGCCAGAGTGTAACACGCAGGCCCTCTGATCCAGTTGCCAGTGGAGTCCTTGCTTCTAGCTGAAACCTCCTGACTTTGACCTTTACTATCTGTATTCTTATAAATATCCTGGTCTTCTGAACTCTGACCAGAATCCCACATTATGCTCCACTTACAGCGTTCTAGGGCTTCTCTAGCACACTTCTCCAAATGTTTCCAAACTCCTCCTACAAACAAATTGCAAAGGTTTCTAAACCACATGGGCAGGCGCAGACACTTCTCAGTACAACATTCTGTCAGTTTGTTTTCCTGTTGTTGAGGCTCGATACCCAACATACAAGTGGAAGGACAAATGGCTTAAGTCACAGTTTTGGGGGTTCAGTCCATAACCAGCTGGCCCCAAGCCAGGAGCATCATGCGGCTAGGTTGTGATAGAGCAAAGCTGCTTAGTTCACAGGGGCCACAGCAGAGAAGGGGGAAAGTGCCAGGGAGGATGGGCAGGGGCCGTATATGGTACTCAGAGCCGTTCCTCTGTGACTCACCCGCACACGTGGAAGAGAGTGCTGTACTGGTCACTAGGCCAGTGGTGGCAAACTGTGGCACGTGTGTTGCAGCAGGCATGCAGAGCCCTCCCTGTCGGCCCATGAGCCCGGCCACCCCAGCATTACCCCAGTGGCCCAGCGTTGAATAATGGGGCATTTAGAGCCATGCACATGCTCAGAAAGGAACGGAGGTACCCGGCAATGATCCAAGCTTTCACGCGGCCAGCCAGTACTTGAGCTTAATTGCAGTTTGGGCCCTTTATGGTAAGTAAGTGGCTTTTGGGTTGCAAGTTGGGTGCTCATTCTCTACAAGGTTTGCTGCCACTGTGCTAGGTATTTCTTAATCCAATGAAGTGGGCACACTCAGATTAACAGTCACAGTCCTGAAGGTCACATGCAGGGGCTGCCTCCTATTTCTATGAACTCCCCATATTGCCACCAGAGTATGATCTCAGTGGTGGACTAACTCGCGGACGTTGAAACTTTCCTGACACAGTTACTTCTGTAGGCCCCACCCCAGGGGCTGCTGCATAAGGAAGGGATCAAGTCCTCCATACATGATTCTTTGAGGGGGATGCTTCCTACTTAAACCATAGCACAGAGTACAAATGGCGACTGAGGCCAGGACTTCACCATGATCGGCACTCCACTTACCTCTTCTTTGCTTCCAGCTCTCGTATATCCTCCCAGGCGATCCTCAAAAAGGATTCCAACTTGCTTTGATGTTCAGATCACTGAATAAAATGGGAAAACATATCTGTTGTAGTTTAATAAATACAGTAAAGTGCTTCTCCCCAGTCTACACATTCCACAGACTGTCTTAAGAATTTACTTCAGGAATAATCTTTATCCCAGTCCCTACCTTCCCACCTACACACTCATTTTTTCAGAAAGTATCTGTGTGCCAATGGCATACCAGGTTCCCAAAAGATGTTGCAGACATGGGCATGGTTGTCTTGGCTACTGCTCTCTGCTCCTAGATTGGTGTGTCCATGTGCTGCCGTAGGAAGAGAGAAAAGTGAGGGGATGGAATGAGAGCGGGGTAAAAATAAGAGCTGCACATTTCTGGTTCAAAGTCTCCACTGTTTTTGTTCCTAAAAGTGAAGCCAGTGACCTCTCTTGCCCTGTCTGTGTGTGAGAAGAGTCAGATTGCCCTGTAGGCCCAAGTTTTGTCTCTGGGCTCCTCTTTCCTGGCAGATGATCATATTGCCAATGATTTGGGAATGGTGGTGTTAGATGTTTGGCTGTAGCTTGGCCCTTGGACCAGGCAAAGGCCAAGAGGCTGGAAAATAAAGAATCCAAAGGAACTTCAGGACAGAGGGGTGAATCTCGATTCTGCGGTGAGTTCCAGTCTGAGGGGAGGTCCCTGGTTCATCTACAGCAACCTAAACATATCTGAAATACAGTGTTGCTGCCTCAACTCTTTGCCCTAAATTCAATGAGAAAATTGTCCCAGAAAACTCTGACAGCAGTAAGCAAGAGGCTAATTTGGATGTCATCTGAGGCCTAAGAAGGTTGGAGTCATTCCAGAATGCAGTGTGGCCTTTTGAGTGCCTACAGCCTACAATTTTCTGATACCAGAGCCAGCCCTTCTAGCTTGAAATCATCCACTGCATCCCCATACCCAGTTGGATTTTACTTCATATACATTCTGATCTAGAAACCAAGACTTTAAATTAGCTCCTAAATTGGAAGACCATGTTGATGGGTCCAACGAGGAAAGAAAATTCTCTCTCGGGATCCCCGCAAGAAGCGACTCCAGAGTGCTTTCCTCACTGGGAGTGTTGCTCAGTGGTGGAGCAATGGCCTAGTATGCACAAGGTTACAAAAGGCAACTTCCTCCCTCAGGCTCACATGCACAGCCTCCTCCTCGTGCGTACACAGAGGCACAGATGGGAGAATCCCAGTGGGCCTGACACGACGCGCTGGGCCATTTGGTCAAGCAGGCAGCATTTACCTCCACTAAGGCGAGCTCTAATCTGTGCAGAAAATGTGCGCTTATGTAAAGAACCAAAGAAGATAATAGTTATAGCCTATGTCACAGGCGTGGACTAATCTTCGATTAAATAATGATATTCAGATGACATTTCTTGGCAACTGGCAGGCCAGCTGGAAAAATAAGTCAGAATTTCCACAGAGAATAGACTGTTTTGCCATCCAAAGCTGGCCAAGTACAAACAGCAAAGGTTCTAAATACATATTAAGGAAAGGTCCCAGTATTCTGCTCACAAAACAGCTCCCTTTTCGCCTTCCCCAGAGTGCACGTGCTGGTGTGCAGAAATGTGCAAAATATGTGAATTGCAGACTTCTGCGCAATATCTATCTTCTTTCTCTTGGAATATCTTATCTTTGAAACCAACTAGTTCAGTTCTTTACTTTTCAGATGAGGAAACTGAAGTCGAGAAAACCAGGAAGCACCAAGCCTTTTCAAGGTCATACAACAGGGCACTGTGGACTGTCATTCCAGTGCTCTTTCAAGGACATTCCAAGCTCAACAAAGCCAACTGGCAAGTCTGGAAGTGTCCCTAATGGGATGCCATGTGTGCAAGGAGCTGGACTGACCAAGATCATGTGTGCAGGGCATGTGTGTAGCGTGGGGGTGTGGGGAAGCTGTTTAGTCTGCTCTGGACAGCTGTGGTCCTTTGTCAGGATCCCAAAGAAAAGAGATGGAGACCCTGAGTGTGGGAGCTGTTTACAAAGCCACCCACAGTAGGGTTGAGGGGAGCCTGGGAGGAATGGCAGGTGACCACATGGGAACAGCAGCTGGGACTGTTTCCATCCTTGGGCCTGCAGAAGGTGAGTGGAGACCCTCCCCACCCCAGGGGGAGCAGGCTGGTGCACGGTGGAGTGCACAGCCCATGTGCACGGCCTTGCAGGGAGGAAGCTAGCAGATCCCCCTTATTCCCACGGCTTCCGCTTATGCACCAGGAGCTAGGGGAAGGGCACCATGACAGGCTTTCTCACAAGCCTCCCAGTGGAACAGTGTGGCGATGCAATTACGAGCAGCAAACGAACATCAGCACATTGGAGTCCAAATCTCTCGTGCCCAGTGGTGGGATTTGGGACAAATGACACAGCTCACTCTTCTCTCATTTGTGAGAGGTGTCATAGCTCTGAGAGCTGACATGAGTGAAGCTCCATCCTCCATGACCAGCATTATTTTTTCCTGTTTCTTCTCCTCACAGCAGAATGGAGAACCAAGGACAGTGTAGCCAGGCTGACTGCAGGCCTCACACGTTTGCGCACCCTTTGACCCAGCAATCCTGCCTCTAAGGATTGGTCTCAAGAAACTCACCAAAAAAAGCTACTACTTAAAATGTGAACTTGGGAACTGTTTTGCTGTCTGTATCTGTCAGAAATCTCAGTTACAAACAGCAGAAGCTGATTTTGGACAAGTTAAGCAGAAAAAGAATTTATTAAAAAAAAGTAATGGGTGACTCAACATTTCAAGAGGAGACCAGAGATTCCTGCTTAAAAATGGTCCAACAATAGCAGATAGGTCAAACAAATTATAGCCCTTCTTTACCCTGAACTATATTAAATTTGTGCTGAAGAAGATGTAATAATGTAGAAAGATATTGAATAATGCAAGCATGATACAATTTTAAAGTAAATTTGTCAGTTAGAAAGAAGTCTGAAAAAGCATGTGGCAAAATACCAAGAATGGTTTTTTTTGATTATAGAAAATAATCTGTCCTTATATTTTAAATTATTCTGGATTGTTAAAAAAAACATGAATTTTTTTGTTTTCATTCTAAAAAGAATTCAATAAACATGTATGGCTCTTATACTAATGAAATATTTAAAATAGCAAAATGGCTTTGGACTTTTGGCACACGTGGAAATCTTCCATCTGGGCTGTGATTTTCTTGTTTATTATTCCTCTACGTAAGGCCCAGTGGCTCCCCGTCAGTGCTGATTTTCAGAGGCCTCCGGTGACATGGGACAGAGAAGGAGTGCTAGAGTGGCACTGAGAGGCTGCACAATGCTGACCTCACCCTGGGGCTGGGAAGAGGTACGTGGCCAAAGGGCAGCAAGAGCCAAGGGAGGTAGAGTGGGACACTGGGAAATAGGCCACGTAGTTTTTTTTTTTTTTTTTTTTTTACATTCATTCTAGGAAGCCTTTCATAAATTACAAAACCAAATCAAACCCCTCAAATAAAAATCACTGAGCCTTTATTTGGAGCTGGGTAGGGCAATGGGAAACTCCTAGGACAGTCTTAAAATTACAAATTGTACCTTTCTATTTCTTTGCAGATGAGTTAATTTTCCTAAACAAAAAAGCACTGCTTCTCCCTAAAGTGACTGAACTGTGAAGGGAAGGGGTTAGGGCACCTCTGTCTGGATGCCCCATCAAGCCCTTGTGTGATCGGAGGTGGGGCTCTTCAGACGGAGCTGGACCCAGAGTATGTGGATGTGGACTGAGGGTGTGTGATAACTAAATTAGTCTGCTGGTTGATTCAGTGTAATTCTAGGGGTGAATAATGGGAAGGCCCAGCCTGGCTGCAGGTGGCACCAACCAATAGGCATGTAGCTGGATGGCACAACAGGGAAAGGAACGGTCCCTGCTGCTATGGCTTCCTGCTTCCTGCCTTCCCTGCCATGGGCTGTTTCTCCTCCATCTTGCCTGCCACGCCACCCTGCCTTGAAGCCAACCGACTATGGATTGATACCTCTAAAAACTGAGGTAAAGTAAATATTTCCTTCTTTAACTTGTGGGTATCCAGCATTTTTTCTCAGCAATGAGAAAAATAACTAAGACAGAAGGCATTGAACATATGCATCCCCCTACACACACAGGTACACATGCGTACATATGCACACACTTCTACATGCACACAGACACATATGTCACACTCACATACACACTTGTACGTGCACACAGGAACAGATGACCCTAAAGCTCCCCTAAACACTTTGTCTTGGCAGCTACATTTCTGCATTCCACTTGAATTCTACTCCTACTCCTCCGGGCTTCCTGGATAGGCAAGAACAATTGGCTATTATCTGTGTACTTGAGCTTGTGGCTGGTAATTGGTAGGTGATACTGAATAAGCCATGCCCACAGAGTCCTCAGATGTTCCTGTCCAGATATTTTAGGCAACTTAGCTTGTCTCTATAACCTGAGGAAATATTCCCCAGACATGCACCCAGAATATAAACAGGATGAGGGGCCAGCATACGTGGAGACCTGGAAGGATTGGTCACCAGTGGGCAGCGCACCATGTAGGAGATGCTGGGCTTCTAACCACACACTTGTGGTTTCAGACTGAGAGTCTTCACAGAGCGCATCAGCTCATTCCTGTTCATTTAGTGTGTCCTTTGGGAGGTTACGGATAGGCCAAGCGATCTCAAGGCAGGGTGGACTTGATGCCTGTACTTTGGCCACTTGCCTACCTGTAACCGCCCATGATAAGGCTTCCTTCAAATCCCCCTTGAAGGCCCAGTGCACCAACCTAGGTGGTGTGGCTGTTGGTAGCTACCTTCTAGGCAGAGCTGACTGAGCTCCTATTCTAAGGTGATCACCTATGTAGACTCAGACCTCTTCTTGAGCTCCACTTGGCCCTGACCTCTATCCTTTCCCGCCTCGATTCTGACTAATCAGTCCAAGCCCAGTGGAGGTAAAAAAGCGTATGGTGTTGGGAGCATTCATCCATGGCTGCCACATTGTTTGACACCATGAGGGAAGGAGTCGGGTCTGTGTGACCAGCCTTGAGTGCTGGTGCGCCCTTTGAGTTCCCAGCATGCTGTGTTTGTTTCTATTATTATACATGTCACACTGTGTCACCATCTTTTTGCCTCACAGACTAGGTAGAGACTTAGTTTTGCTGAACTTGGCTTGGCACCTGGCTTTCAGAAGTCAAAGTGGTTATTGTTATTGACAGGCACACAGGTCATTTTGTCAAACAAATGACTGTCTTCAGGGTCAAGTCTCCTCTACCTCAGAGGGTCCACATACCCTTTGGAGAAAGTGGATTGACCTAAAAGTAAGGCTTAGAGTGACAGTTAATGGGGAGTGTCAACTTGACAGATGGGAATCTCCCCAGGGGATCAGAAAAGCACACTCTGGATGTGTCTGGGTGGCTCACAGAGGCGTGACCTTGGGGTCTCTGTCTGATCCCTCATCCCCTTTTACCTGTCACTATTTCCTTGCTCTGCTTCCTGGCCACTGTTACTCAAGTCTCTTTGCCCCTCAGTCCCCTTTGCCATAGTGTCTCTGCCTTGGAGCTGACCATGGACTGCATCCCCTGAAACTGTGAGCCCAGGGAAGCCTCTCTTCCTTTAAACTGTATGGCTGGGAACGGTGTCCAGCAGCAGCAAAGCTAACCGATGCACTCAGCAAAGCAGCCTATAGATCAGCTCGGACTGAGTACAGAATAAGCACAAATTCTCATTACCTAGAAGTCATTAAGCTGTGATTAGGAAAATGGGAGAGGGAAGGAGTGGATATCTGTGAAGGGACACAACATCTGTATTCATCTGTGCAAAGGGACCACACTAGCCCACTGGGCCTTCCTAAATGAACAGCATCTGCTGTGGTTTCTGTGGACCATGCTGTGTACCTGCGTTGTGCTAGAAAATGCAAAGACAGTGCCCGCTGAGATCCATGTCCCTCAGGAGCTTGGTTGCTTTGGGAAAATAGAAAACCAGATATGACAGCGCCTAACATTTATCGTTTGTTCAGGACATACCAGGCATGGTTCTAGACACTTCACATACATTCATTCATTGGATCTTTACCCAAAGCTTCTGAGAAAGGAAAATGAATAAAGGGGAAGACCGAAGTACAGGAAGATTGATTGGCTTGCCCAACGAGCCGGAAGGCAAAGCCTTTAACTTTAGAGCAACTGCAGCACTCACAGGGCATTGAGTGAGCGCTGTGGAGAGATGGGAGCCAAGGGCCAGGATGGCCTCGTTTTTCAGTTTGAAAAATTCCATATGATTAAATCTACACTGTCCCCCCAACTCTCATACACTCGGAGGGGGAGTTCTTAAAAGGTGACAGCATCACGGGGATGAGTCTACCGCAGAGCTCTTATCTACATGTTGCTAGGGTGGGGCCTGGTTGGAAGAGGCAGGTCCCTAACATGTGACCAGAAGATGCATTCTTGGTCCCCACTGCTCCCTTCTCTCCCTGCTTCCTGGCTGCCATGAGGCCAGTGGCTGCCCTCCGCTAGACCTTTCTGCCCTGGGTGGTTCCTGCCTTGGAGCCTGCTGGCCATTGCCTGAAACCACTGAAATTGTATGCCGAAATAAACCTTTACCCTTTACATTGTGGGTATGGGGTATTTCATGCCAGAAATAGTAAAGTGACTAGAACTACCTTATAAACTAAATATCTTTGTCAGCACAGATGACCAACTGAAGTGGGAAGCACAACTTCTTTCTCTTGCTCAAATCCCCACTCCCTCTGTCTGGCCAAGCGTTTTAATTTCTATAAATTTTTATTAGTTAATTTCCATTAATTCAATATCATCCCTTTATTTAAACTAGGAACCCTGGAATTGCCCTCTCTTTCTCCTCTACCTATGACTGAGTCTGCTGAATTGTACATTAGATAGACCTCCCAAGGAAGCCCCTTCTCATGCTCTTGGCCCCTGGCTTCCTGCTAGGATCACTGCAGTAGCCCTTAACTGGCTTCCCAATCCTCCCCCATTCTACACTTCCCTACACCCTGTGCAGTGTGGTCATTGTCACCTAGTCCACCCTGACCGGACCTCAAGATCTCAGGAAGGGATTCAGACTTTGGTCAAACCTGCCAGGGCAGGCTTCAGTTCTGCATTTAAAGGAGCTTTGTGGATGGGCTGAGGAAGTGACTCAGATCCCCAGCACAGGGCAGAGAAGGTCAGCTGTGTGCACTGGAAATCATGGACATCTCAGCCTCAGAGCCTACGTGGATCACCCGGGAATCTTGTCAGAGTGAAGATTCAGACTTGGTGGTTCTGGGGTAGGGTCCAACACCCTGCTTTTCCAAGTTCCCAGGTAGGGCTGGCTTAGCTTTGCCCATAGATTTAGACAGCAGCTCAAGGACAAAGGCAGGGACTTCTGCCGTCACACTCTTAGGGCAGGACAAGGGGGACCATCAATACTTTACTGAGCACTTGCTATAGGCTGGACGCCATGCTGAGGGTTTGTTTTGCATGATCTCACTTAATGCTCTTGATACCCCAGAAGCTTCTCACCATTATTGTTCTTCTAAAAGATGGAGGCTTAGCAAGAGGAAAGAGCTCATGCATGCACCATTGTCCAGAGGGGGAATGGTGGCAGGTCAGGCCTCTGAACTCACTAGATGATCAGAGGAAGAGCTGAGGGACAGTGAGGAACTTAAGATAAAGGGAAATCTGAAAATGAACACAGTATTTTGTCCACACTGACAACTGCAAACCTAACTGGGGCGACACTGTTGGGGTCCTGACATACTTTTTTGCTGACCAATGTGCTATTGTAAAATAGATTTTATTACCAGAGAATGGCAAGAGAGCTTTAGTAGCAGATAGGGGAGCGGCGAGATTCTAATGTCATGCCTGAATTCTCCCAGCTACCTGTAGTAGTGGCCACAGAGTAGTACCTGCAGGGCCACCTGGAACAGTGCACCCAGGGCCCCGGGCACGGGTTGTGAGGGATTCAGGGGCCAGATGGGAGGCTTGTGCCCTAAACAGAGACCACCCTCAGAGTTCAGCTCAGTGTGTGGTGGGAAACCATGGAATTGGGACTTCTGGGCCTGGTTCTGCAGCAAATGAACAGTGCGGCCATGGGGAACCCTGCCCTCTTCCGATCCGCCCCACACTTCTCCTCTGGCTCCTTTAAAGTCTGTAATGCCATAGGCAGGACTGCCCTTGTAATTTTGAGCCCAGTGTACAATGGAAATGTGGTCAAATGTCAAGCTGGGCATAGCAGAGCATCACCCCAAGAGCGAAGCCCTCCCAAGCAGGAACCTTCTGTCATAGGCTACACGGCCACAAAGCCAGCCATGGATAAGGGCTGAGGTTAAGTTGAGCATTCCTCGTCTGAAGGCCTAGGACCAGATATGTGATAGATTTCGGGTTTATTTTTTTTTTAATTTTGGAGTATGTGCTTTTATATGCTGTGATGTTTTGGGGGCTGGAACCCAAGTCTAACCATGAAACTCATTTATGATGCATACAGATCTTACACACATAATATGAAGGTAACTTCATAAAATAGTTGTAACATGTTTATGTTTTGACTATGACTCATCCCATGAAGTCAGGTGCATACATTTTCATGTGTAGCGTCTTGTCAGTGCTCCAAAGCTTCCAATTTTGGAGCATTTCAGGTTTTGTACTTTTTTATTAGGAATGATTAAGCTACACATAATTTCAAAGGCCTCTTTAATCTCTACTGTTCAATAAAGTGGCTTTCGTCCACTTTGTGCTCTTATCCCTTATCGCTTGTGTACCCTTCACATGCCATGCAGAACCTGAGGCAGCCGCTCCACCTGCTTTGCCTCTCTCTGGCATACTGCAGGGCTATTTTTCTCTGCTTCCTGTTTCACAGAGACCTTGGAAGGACCACAGAGTCCTGGTTGCTTGAAACCGTCCAAGATCTTCTGCCATCTTGGTTGGGAAGGACAGCAGAGATGAAACCTTAGCACACGCCCCTTTCCTGCCCTGGACACATCCTTTCTCAGAGAACCTTTCCTTTCCCAGTTCTCTCACCACCGTCAGGAATCAGAATGCAGTGAGACAGAGTGAGTCAGCAGCTCGAGTCCTGTCCTTGCCTTTGCTTCCCTCCCCAGGGAAGATATCTCAGTTCCCAAACTCTCTGAGTCAGGAGGTCACCCTGAGGACATCAGCCTGTCTGTCTGACCCAGCCAAGACAGCAACAGCTGCTAAGAGGAGCCGGAGCCCTCACTTCCTGTAGGCGAGGAGACTGGCCAGGTGGACCCTGGCCTCCTGCCCAAGCCCTGCCACACCGCACAGGTAGCCCTCACACAGCAAATCATTGGCTGCTTGGTTCCACTCCAGAGACCCAGCCCAGGGCCTAGGACAGCACCTGGGACATTGAGTAGAGGGTTACCAGGGAGGAGGCAGCCCCAGAGCAGTCCCAACCCTGGGGATTCAGTCAGCTTTGGCTGAGTATCTACCTGTTTGTAAGAGCCTAAGAATATGATACATAATTTAACCTGGTCACTTAAATTGTCATCGGGTTGGCTACTTGTGCGTCCAAACTTCCCTGTAGGCCTCCAGTGCCCTCAGGCAGAGCACCTTTTAGTTGGGCCTTGGTGCTCCTTCCTGCCCTGCTCTTGGGTCACTCAGTGTCCTAGTTGCCGGCAGTGCAATGGCGATGCTGGTGTGCAGGAGACAACCGAATTTCACATTAAGATGACAACTTTTCATATCCCTCCCTGTTGCCTGGGAATTTATCTGAGCCAAGGTGAATTCATGACCCATCACCCCCATGCAGGACCAATGAACAGAGATTGGAAATGCACCCCATAGTACCATTCTGTCTTTCTGTCCCATGCCTGCCACCCAGTCATGCTGAGTTTTTGCTTTCCATTGCCTGACAAGCACAGCCCAGCATTCTGTTGACAAATAAACCTCTCAAAACTCAGAAGACAGAGCTGCCTGGGTGCTGAGGCCCAGGTCTTGTCCTGACAGACAAGGTGATGCCTGGTGCTGGTTACTGGGGCAGGGGTATGAACTTCAGAGCAGTAAAACAAAGGTGGTGAAGTTCCCGGAAGTGGCATCTGCTTCCCCTGGAGCCCGTGAGCACCAAGGAAAGGCTCAGAGTCCCTTGAGGGTTCACTGGCCCCCTCTCCAGGTCGACTCTCGGTGCTCCTGCCCTCGATCTCATCCCGGAGCTCCCGCCTAGTGGGTGAGGGAGATTGGGGGAGTGACACCAGTTGTGGCCTGGATGGCGCCCTGCCTTCAGGGCATAAGCCGAAGGCCTAGTCCCCCGTGACTGCATTTGAAGACACAGGCTGCAAGGAGGAAATGGAGGCCAGATGAGGTCATCAGGGTGGGTCATGATCCCAGACGTCTGGTGTCCTCAGAATGAGGAGACACACCAAAGCCCTCTCTTCTGTGAGCACAGAGGAGCAGGCATGCAGGGCTCAGCGCATCAGGGTGCAGGGTTCTCTAGGAATCAGCCCTGCCAGCACCAGGACTGTGAGGGCATAAGTGTCCATTGTTGGACACTCCCCGTCTACGGTATCTTATTGTGGCTGCTCTTGACCTCACTATGGGTGTGGCCTTTGATGTCACAAATCTGGCAGCAGGAGTGGGCTCCATGCGGAATGGGGAGTTACAGGGGTCCAGGGAAGGAGTGGCCCTCTGCCACTGTGCTGTGAGGAGATGGGGAGGCTGGTGGGTTTTTATCGCCACACAGGGATTCTGTCCTTCCTGATGACCTTGTCTCTTACAAGGCAAGCAAGAGGGTACCTTGGGGCCACTTAGTGTGAGGCAGTTGATCAGCACTCACCAAAGGTGACTGGGAACACCACTCCCAGCTGTTGGAGCTCTAGGGATCCTGAATATTCTCTGTGTGTGTGTGTGTGTGTGTGTGTGTGTGGTGTTATCACATGTGTGTATCTATGGATGTGCTGGCTCTGAAGCCAAATGAGAAGGGAACAAATAAACCAGAAGGCTGCCATGAACACCCCAAATCTCTACCTGCAGCCCTGGATCAAGCCCTTTTATCATAGAATAGAACCAGAGCACAGGAGGGTGGCAGGGAGGGCTCCTACCTGTGACCTCAGTTGGCTGCAGATGCCAGCTCACCAGAATCCTTCTCACACAGGCTCGCCGTGCTCTGAGAGATGTGGTAGTGTCACCACAGCCACCCATTCGAGCCCTCTTCCTTTGCACCATTCTCAGTACTATTGCTTTCCTGTTGTTTTTCAAAACCCACTTCAGAGCTCAGTTAGCACAGTGGGAAGTTGCCTCTCCCTTCAGAGTTCTTGTCACAAGTGACCCCAGGCCCCTAGCACATGCTGCAATGGGCACCCATGTGAATCATAGACTCATAAATAGAGGCTTACCTCCCTGGTAAACTGGGGTACCTGGGGAGAAGAACACAGGCCCAGGCCTTTGTCACTGCACCCATTAGCTGCCCCTGTGTCCTGGTCCATAAGGGAATTTTGGTACATCCGTGAGTGCTCTCTCCCTTCCACACTGTCGCCCTCTCCTAATGCCAGCTACACACTGCTCCTTGGCACCTGTGGCCCTAGGGCAGTGGCGGGAGCCTGCGGCGCCTGCACACAGTGAGCACTGAAAGCTTGGACAGGTTTGCCATCCCTGTCCTGGGACCTCCTCCTCTCTGTTGGTGTTTGCTCTGGAGCCCAGTGTGAACCACCAGACTTTAGCCGCTTCCTGTCACTTTTTTTATGGGTCAAGTCTGTGGAAAGCAAGGAGAAGAAGTAAAAATAAAGCACAATTTTGTGTAATTTTACCATGGTGAGTCCTTCCTCAGCTTTCAGATTTGGTAGTTTTCTTGGTCACTGTGTTAGTCTGTACAGGAAAAGATATAAAAATACAGTAGTATCTCCATTTATGAACATTTCTGTCCACAAACAATTCAATTCTCAAAAGCACTTGACAAAATTTTGATTCTGTTCACAAACTCCATACTGGGTAACAAACACAATTGGCCATTGTACCCACACAAACACACATTTGACTATCCTTCTACAAATTATAAAACAAAATTGAGTTTGTGAAGCAAGGTACCACTGTCCCATAAGCAACAGAGCTTCCAGGTCCCCTTTAAAGGGCACTGACCCCATTTGGGAGGGTTTCACCCCTGCGACCTCATCACCTCCAAACACTCCTCTCCAGCTACTATCTCCTTGGGGGTTAGGACCCCAATATTTGAGTTTTGGGAGATGGAGAACAGTTCACAACAATCACTTATTTCTCAGCAGTTATAACATCTTCACTAGGAAGCCCAATCTCGCCTCGTGATATTGAGTAATAGTTTTAGAAATGGCTCACCATTTAAACATATTCCAGGTCCTTCTTGGCCCGAACAAAGAATTGGGCAAGACAAGTCAAAAATGGTGCTAAAAGTGTGTTTGAAAAGTGAGGGAGGGGTGAAGTAAGGAAAGCTGGCTCTGTAGAGGGAACTTGGGCCAAACAAGAGAAGAAAAGAGCGAACATAGAAGTACGCCCTGGTGTAGGAGGCACAGAGGTGGCCACCACGCAGTCACCAGAGCAGGATCCTCATGGCATCTGTCTGTGTCCTTCCATGCAGTCCACATCAGAGGGACCTGTGAGAAGTTCTACAGATAGGTCCTTGGAATTGTTAGAGCTGTCCTGGGTCTTGTCATTGATGGGCCTGCTTATTTTCCCCACCAGCTTTGCACACCCTATTTCCTGTGTTACTACCACCAAAACTTTGGTCTCTCTCTGGTTTCAGAGCTTCTGTTTGCAGCTTAGCTGTGACCCAGGGAATGAGCTGTAGTAGCTTCTTTACCATCTTCCCTTCACCCTCCTTTTTCACTGTGTGGCTTTGGGTCCTCGGGGTAGAGCTGAGAGGATGTCAAAGAGCAAAGAAAGTTCACTGTCTGGCCCACTGTAACCTGCCCTTGGGGCGTGTTGGCTGGTGAACTCATACAAATGGTGGCTCAGGTTCTCAGGATGAGCTCTGAAGGCTCTGTGGATCCTCTTAGGGTCCCTGCTCAGGGCCTTGCTCAGGGTGCTCACTGTGATGGGGACACAGTCCCTCCTGAAGTTTCTAACTCACTCCTCGCAACTCCTGCATTCCATGGACAGTCTTCAACCACTTTCTGCTTCTTGCAGGAAGTGCTTTGGGTTAAAGACCTGGTTAAGACAATATCAAGCCTACCACCTTCTGTGGCTCTGCCTGGCCCAGGGAAATCTCTGTGTGCTCTCATAGCAGCATCATTTGTTCCTGCTGTCACGTCCTCTCAGACTTCTGCCTCATGCTGTGCTACACTAGGGCTTTCTGTGCAATTCTCCAGACAAGCATCAGGCGTTCACTCCATCTCCCTGCTCTAGGAGATTCTTGGCAGCCCCCCTCCAAGGCTCCCTTCCTGCCCTCATTGGTGGCCCAAGACTGAGTTCTGTAACCCAGCAGGAGGTCATGCTCTCCTGTGGAAAACATGCCCTTCTCAGAGTCCCCCACCCCACCCCACCCCACCCCACCCCCTTCTGGCTGGAGCTTCAAGAACCCTCTCTCCCTGCCTGTGGAGCCAGGGGTCAGCACTGGGTCACTGGCCACTCTTTGATAGAGAAAGTTGAGTATACAAATAGAATGCTCTTCAAACTCCTCAAAGGATTTTAAAATTATATACCCTTCCAGGTATTTTTAAAGTTGATGTCTACATATTTTCACCTTAAGTTTAAATGGCTAGGAGGGATATGATTTCTGGTGTATGAATATGATTCATTATTATACCTGTGCCTTAAGTAGTTTTGATCAGAATTTTGAAGCTGCAGAGTTGAGTCATTCAATTGATGGAAAACATCCCTTATGTGACGTAATTGGCAAAACCAAATGCCTATGACAAAACTTTAAAAAAGGGGAAAATTGTGATTTTTCTTTTCAATTTGAATATACCTGTTCATTACATGCATTATACACCTACGTTCTTATCCTAAGATTGACCAGCAGGTAGGCAAGGAGGCACGGCTTTGCAATGAGCTTGTGACTCACCTGGAATAGTCCTTGCTTTGATTTTTACTGGACTCTTTGGAATCCTGTGTTCGGTGCCCTGAGGACTTTACTGCCCAGGGAAATGAAATACAGCCCAATTCAAGAGGGGCAAAGCCTTGCTTCGTTTTGTGGGCCAACTAGAACACCCCAGTGCATAGGCAGACAGGCTGGTTGTAGGAACAATCCTGCCTGGACTGAGCAGCCTGAGGGTAAGGCTTTCCAAGTGTCCTGAGCTGTGCAGGGAGTCACTGCGGCTGCAGGACACCCAGCTGGAAACCTGCAGGGCTCATGATGGCTGCTTCTTTTGGGGTGACCCTTAGCAAGTTCTGCATGGGTTTGACAACCCTGGGAAGAACGTAGGTGCTTAGCAGCCTGTCTCCTCACTGAGGTCTCAACTGAGACAGGAACAGGCAAGTGCCTTTGACTATCTGGCCTGCTCGTGAGAAGCTTGGCTTGCCACAGGGGCCTCATGAAATCCATGAACCAGTGTCCTAGGCTGGGAGAGAGTCAGCTCACAGGGTCCTTGCTGCCCCTCCCTGTGTGGGAAGGGGTGTGACGGGGAATTCTGGGCTGAGTGGCCCTTTCCGTGTGGTCAGGGCTTTGGTGTAGGCGTCAGTGGGAGACACAGCTGGCCGGCAGGAGCTGGGGGAACTCCTCTGGGGGCTGCATCCTGGGCCAGGGCAGAGTGTGTCAGCCAAGTGGAATCCCTATGGCCCCATTTTCAAAGCCATTGGCAGGGCAGAGCTATTCCTTTGTCTGCACTGGAGGACCCCCCACTTGTGGCCACAGCCTGGGAAAATGTGTGCCGTCAGGGCCACTGTGGCCTCCAGGAGCAGCCGACGTGGAGCAGGCAGCTGTTCTGCATGGAGCCTCCAAGGAGCAGGGCTGTCTGGCCCGTCACCAACCGTATGCTGGAGCTGCCTCTGCCTGGGTGGTTGGTGACACTGGCGGACACAGAGATGTACTTGATCCAAACGTCTCCCACACCAGCCTGGCATGGTGCCTGAGCGACCACCATCAGAGAGAGACACCGAGATTGAGAGGGGAGGGGGAGAGTGAAGAGGGACAGAAGGAGAGGGAAGGAGGAAGGGAAGGAGGGAAGCCGAGGGAGAGGCCGAGCCACCCATCTTGGGTGTAACTCCCCTCCTTTATTCTTCAAACATTTGCTGCAGGACCCCAAGCAAGCCACCTGTCCTCTCTAAGCCTCAGTCTTCTCTCCTTAAAATAGGGCTAGAATTCAGCGGATGCAAGGAGATTGAGAATGTGGAAATACCTGGCTCAAGGCCCACAGCCAGTACGGTCTTGTTTTTGAGGTAGAGATATCTGATAAATCCTCTCTGATCCAGTGGGCTGAGCTGGACCTGCTGGCCTGGCCTGGGTACCTGAGACAGCCCCAACCCAGAGGTACCAGCCCATCCAGAAGCAGGGTGCTTTCTTGGGGTTTTGGAGGGAGAGAACAGAAAGGAAGAACTGTGTAGTGGGAATGGGGGAGGACTGGAAGACCACCCGAGATTCTGAGATTCTGAGGCCCTGGGTCTCCCTGCCAGGTTTCAGCCCACAATGAAGTTCTCATGGGGGAGGCCTATAATGACACAGATTCTGGGGCCGCAACCCAGGAGGCAGATTCAGGAGCACAGTTCTGTGAGCCTGAGGCAGGAGGAGGTTGAGGAACTCTGGCCTTGAGCTCCAGCTCCAAGGTGTTCTCCTCAGACGGGTCCTCATGCAGGCAGAAGCTGCTAACCCTGGTCCATCCTGACAAGCATTCGTCTGGTCATGAGTTTATCTTGTCATGGACTCCTGAAGTGGGGTCCCCAGCTCTGGTATTCAGGATGGTGTGAGAAATGGGTGGGGAAATGTGTGGGTGAATGGAGCAGGAAGAACCGCAAGCCCCAGCCAGGCCACTGTCCCCGAGTGCCAGCATGTGGCCAGGGCTCAGGCTTCCATCCCCACGAGGTGCTGAGCTGACTCACCATTCTGGCTGGGGCGGGATGGCTGCTAACTCTGGTCTGTAACACTGCCCAGGCCTCACTCTGGGCCACACAGCACTCCTGGTGGGAGAGAATCCCTCGGGAGGCTGGGGGTCACAGACTCAGGCGCTCTAAGTCCCGGGACTTAGGGACAGCCGGGGGCCTGCAGCACTGAGCCTACAGTGGCTGAGAACTGGTGTTGGCACAACCCTGGGCCCATTCTCTTTTCTCCCCTCCAGAGGCGGACGTCTCCAGGAGGCCCGCCCCCTCACGCTTGGCCTCCAGTCACAGTTCTGCCTCCCTGCGGCTCCTTCCACATCTCTAGGGGCCCGGCCTCCGGCCCCCGTGTCCAGGAAGTTCAGTCCTGGGAGGCCAGATAAGGAGGAGGTGATAGTTAAGAGTTTGGCTTTGGGGTCTTAGAGACCTTGATTAGAATTGAATTCTCTTAAGGTGAAACTGGAATACTTTTTACCCTCACCAAGCCAAGCTTCTGCCACATGTGCAAATAGAGATAATGATAACTTATACCACATGAGGCTTCATGTCAGGATTAGGAAGGTGGTGCCTATAAAGAATTAGGACTTCATATTAAAATCCAGAACATACCTGGGGCTCAGCAAATGCTCTCTCTACCCACTCCACCAAGTCACACCTGTGCCACATGGTCAGGCACCGAACCAGGACCTGGGGACAGCAAGGAAAAGAAGAGACCTGTCTGCTACAGGAACATGTATGTGACAAATGTTATCATGAGGCTATGGCCAGAAATCTGGAAAGCTGGGGAGGGGAGTGGTGCTTTTGTAAGGCTGAGCTGAGAGCTATTGGGAAGGAAGACAGGAGACAGCTTCCCACCAAGCCAAGGAAGAGGAAGACAGGAATTCCAGAGGACTCTTTCCTGTCCCCACTGTTGGAACATGAACAATCAGCCCCACACCAGCTGATTAAAAGTGGGGTACTTGGCTCTGGCAAGGCTTCCGCGAGGGGCCTGCCACGTGTCAGGTAAGGAAAGGCTGCCACACGAAGAAACAAGGTTCTGGCCCAGTGCCCCCCCCCCGCCCCCCGTGAGCCACCAGGCCACATGTGGATCTTAGAAGCATGGCAGTCACAAGGACACTGAGGCTCAGGCCACATGTGAGGAGCTGGAGTTTCTTTGTACTTTGCACCTATGGTTCCATAAGCTGAGACGACACTGCCCAGGTATGAACTGCAGACACTTTAGGCAGCGGGAGGAGACGCGCCCTCGCCATCCCCCAAAGCAGGTCTTATTATTAAAACCCATACATCACGCTGAAGCAAATGTCCAGTGTGCGGGAATTGGAATCCTTCAGCATGGATGAGATCCATCACCTTCTAAATCAGGTCCATCAGCTCGTGAATCAAACACATCACCTTTGCATTCAGTGGACTCCGGTCGGATTAGATGCATCACCTATTGAATCAAATGCAACTCTGATGGAATCAGAAACTGCGCCTCACCTAGTAAATCATCTAAATATTACCCACATTACAAGTTTGCAATGGCTGCTTCACCAATACATTTTAACAGACGACATGTTAAAGCTGCTATAACATTTAAACAATTACCTGCAGAAACGAACTCAATATATCCATCACTGGAGCAAAAATCACCTCCCCGATGTGGAGCCTGCCTTCTCCCCTCTCTCCCAGACCGCCACTGGAGGGCTTTCTCCCTTCTCCTCCTGAAACAGGCTGAGGTGATGCCAGGGAGAGGCCCAGACCAGGAGACAGAGGCTGGCACAAAGCTCCCACGAGCAGACAGACATGAGCGCAGACGGCAGTGGGCGTGTTTTGCTTAACACGTGCAATGTTTTTAAAACAGTGAATGTTTCAAGATTAGAAATCATAGTAAAAACTTGGACTTTCAGTTTCTCTTAACAAAACAAGCTTTGGCAGTACCAGACCTGCGCGCCCCCAGTCAGTTGCCCCCATAATAGTGAGTCTTGCCAGGTGTGGCTTCACACACAGTTTGTTGTTGTATCATGAAACGCTCTAAGCAACCTTGGTGTAGTAACATCAGGCTGTTAGTCTTCTGTTTGAGAAAACCTAGGGCAGTGAGAGCAGGAACTTGGCCAGTTCACACAGGGGCTGGGCAGTGACTCGCCTCAGGTGGCATGCAGTTGTGGGTGCTCTGACTGTCACTCTCCTTGAGGGGCACCGGAGCCCTGCCCTCCTGACGCTGTCCTCACCGCCCGAGGCCCAGGGTCAGGGCACTTTGTGAGTGCTTCACACCCACCACTCTCCTCTGCGATGTGACCCTGGCCTTGAGTTTGTGATTCCAGCTTCGCTGAACTTCTCCTCACCTGCCTCTGGCCTGCTTCACCTCTCTCTTCCACAAGCACTGAGCCTGATTCTGTGCAAAGGTGGAAGCAATTTCCACAAAACTAGTAGACTGGCAGCACCTGCATATAGTCCCCGCTCACTAGGAGGCGCAGGAAGGAAGACCTCAAATGTGAGCCCAGTTTGAGCATCTAGTGACCTAGACCTTGTTTCAAAAGGAAAATATTGCAAAAGGACAGGGGATGTCCTTTCAGCTCTCTCTGGGAATTCTATTGCTAGGAGAGAAAAAAAGAAAGAAGGCAAGAAAGAAAGAAAAGAAAAGAAAAGAAAAGAAAAGAACAGGAAAGGAAAGGAAAGAAAGACAGAAAGACAGACAACAAGCAAGGCAAATCTCATTTTGTATGTCATGCATCTGGTTTCCAAACAGTGGGTCCTGAGCCATTAGCTGACTGTGAAATTAATTTAGCTGGTTGAGGCCAGTATTAAGAAAATCTGTAGAATAAAATGAAACAGACTACCAGAGTATGTTAGAGATGGTAAAGATGAATATTGTTCACGAAACTTGTCTCACTCGTATGCATCTGTCCTACGGGGTTCCAGATCACTCTTGGTTGAGAGTGACACATGTGATAGCACAAACACCGTACTCACAAGGAAGCAGGGCCTGTGCTTATCAGAGGTGGGGGAGGGGAGGGAAGGGGCAGCTTTGGAGGTCTGAGAAGAAAGTAGCACTGAAGCACTTGTCGGGAGAGCTGGAGGACCCTTAGAGGGTGTCTCAGTCACAGACAATGGCTAGAGAGGGGGCAGCTGAGACGCCTGCACAGGTGAGATGCAGGCAACAGCCAGCCAGACTTGCACGTGGTCAGATAATCTTCCCCCAGTAATTCTGAGGGTGGGAGAGGGCACAGGGTGAGGGTGATTAAGTGCAGGAAAGCTTGCCACAATGGGCCCCACCATCCCACAGGAGGAAGGAGGGAAGTGAGGGCAGGAGGAGGCACAAGGGGGGGGGGCTTTGGGACCAATGGACCAGGGCCCCCACCTTACACTACAGTGGATGGAAAGAGAAAGAAGCAGAAAAGGAGCCCTGGCTGGAGAGTGAGAACTTGAAGTCAGGATTGTGCAAGCCGGACATGATAGTGACAAGGTCAGGGGTCACCGCGGAAGGAGGTGCCCGAGGGAGGTGGAGAACAAGATTGAGAGGTGAGGCGATGCGCTGCGGCAGGCCTGGGGCGCACTATCCCAATGGATGCTGAACGCCAAGAATCATGGCAGAGGTGGTGCTGCACCTAGCCAAGTGCTGAAAGTCAAAAGGAAGACGGCAGCAAATGAGGGTGGGTGAGCCCAGGCTTGGTAGGTAGACAGTGGGTGGGCTAATCGGTACTGAAGACTGGATGTGTGTCCCTGAAATGCATATATTGACACTCCAGCCCCCATGCGACGGTATGTGGAGGTGGGAGCACTGGACAGTAACAATGCAGGAGCCCTTATGAGCGCTCTTAGTGCCCTGGGAAGGAGACCCTTTGCCTTCTTTCGCCATTTGCAGCTACAGCAGCGCTTACCTATGGGCGTGTCGAGGTTGCGCTCTTGGGCTTCCCTCAGCCTCCAGAGAGCACAAAGCACATTCTGTTACTTATAAGCACCCAGCCCATGCTATCTTTGTCGCGTAGCAGCCTGAGTGAACCAAGGCAGCCTTGTTGTATGAGACTTAAAACTGGGTGTTGTAAAATAGCAGTCAGAGGCAGTGGCGTAGAGGTGGCTGTGAGCAGAGGCAGGACACACAGTCCATCTCATGCCTGGGGAAAAGAAGCAGCCCTGTGGGTGGCTAGCATGACCTGCACTGAGAGCCAGTGGGCTTTCCTTTGGGGAAGAGAAGGGAATATTTGGGGGAGGCTGTTGAGAATGCAGGAGGCTTTGTGAAGACAGGTGAGACGCTCCAGTGCTCTAGAACTGGGGAGCTCGGGAGGCTGGATCAGACCAGGGATGGGGAAACCCACACAGAGACAAAATGAAGAGAAGCAGGGGTGGCTGGGGGTCCTGGGCTCACACAGTGGACGTAGGACACACGTCCTGGCCTTAGACATCACGCGCGTCACTCTACCACATTCCAGTCTGGAAATCGGGCTCCATCTGAAGGGAACAGGATCAAGACTGAGCATTCCCGTGGACCTACACGTGGACCACTACTTAGTGACTGCTACTGAGGGGATGCACTGCAGGTTTCACAAGTAGAATTGACTATGGGTTCATACTGTTGAGAATTCACTGCACGGCCACATGAGGAGCAGGCTGAAGGGTGCGGAGGGGAGGCCGACCCTGCAGGTGTCCGGCCCACCAGCTGAGCATGTCTCCCCACAGTACGGCTGATCAGAGCGGGCCTCTGTGCACACCTGGATTTTATCTTCAACACCGGCTGCACAGTCATAAGGTGGTTTTGGCAGAAACGGGAGCATTCATTGTGCTGGTTTATGGAGCATTGTGTTTATTGCTTTTCCCCGAATATGGTGCCTTATTAATTCATGTGGTCTAAAAACTAAATCTTGTCATTGCATTGCAAGTCATATAATTACAGTGCAGTGTGTGTGTGTGTATGTGTATGCAACAGAAGCCTTAATTTCTTAAAACCAAACACTGAGAGATACAGAATGCAATGTTCCAGGAGCTGGGAGAAGGAAGTGACCGGCTTCTCCTTGCCCAGAGGCCCTGTGCTGGGCTTTCTTGTGGTCAAGGCAATGCCTCATGCTCACGGGCAGTGTCCACTCTGCATAGCTACACTGACTTTGGTCAGGCGCGGTCTGTGCTCCTTCCCCCAGGGTCCCCCAGCCTTTGGACTACAAACAAAGCAAAGGTGACAGCTTTACATTGTGTGTGTGTGTGTGTGTGTGTGTGTGTGTGTGTGAACTGGCTCTGGAAAAGCTGGGTAGTGGTGACAGGTGAGTTTCAAAGGAGGGTCTGGGAGAGCCAGGCTCTGGGTCCGCAGAGACTTAGAAAGGACCTTCTGCTCTGGGTGCTGCCCCTGGACTCCTCAGGCTTTGTCCACTCTTGCTCTACGTTGTAAGACCACAGGTCAGGGTGGGACCGGGGTACCACCTCCAGGCCCTGCACACAGCTCCAGGCCTTCTCTGCTGACCAGGAGGCAAAGGCATCCTCTGTGGGAGGCTCTGCCAGTGGGTGTGGCAAGTGCCTGGCCTTTGTTCAGGCTGCAGAGCTGGGCTTCTTGGGGTCACTGTTCCCCTTCGTTAGTCCTGCAGCTTGGACAGCTGTATCTGGAAGCCCACCACCCTCAGGCCAAACGTTGCCCTGCTCCCCTGTGTGCAGTGTGCATGAGGGGCTCCTATAAAGTAGAGGTCTCTCTGCAAGGGAGCAAAGGGGGAGAGGACATCCCTGGGAGGGGCAATGCCTGGAAGCTTTTCACCGAGAGGATCATCATGTGCTGCAAAACTCTAAGACAGGGCTATAGCTCAGGGTACAGTGCATGGCTGGTATACCTGAGGCCCTGGGTTAAGCTCTAGTATAGCAAAACAATACCCCTTCCAAATCCCTTTCTCTTAGATCATCAACCCAACTTCCCCTGCCTCCAGTCATACCTTGATATGATAGAAGTTATGCTTTCAATACTTGGAATGAGAGAAAAACTAACCCAGAGGCTGCTGTAGGTGGGAACTGTGTGAGCTTCACAGTGGCAGTATCTGCATGCTTGCGAAGGCAGTGTGGCGCAGATGAGCCGGACCTGCAGTCCTGTGTGTGGATGCTGCTGCAAGGGTAGGCAATGGCAGGATCACTCAGAGACTTGCTTCTAGGAATTTCCTGGGCAGCAGGGCTCAGCTTGTTGTAGAGTTTGCTTTGTTCTTCTTCCTGCCTGACGTTCCCCCTGGCTGAAGGACATCGAAGCACTCTACTTTACAGTCTCGTGCTTCTAAGGCAGCATGTCCCCCTGCTACCATTTTACCTCAGTATCTTTGGGCTTGGGAAAGCAATGAAGAACAGAGTTGGTCCTCTTTCACACTTGTGCCTGACGGTAGAGGGATGGGACGGGACTGGGCAAGTCTCATACCCCAAGTGTCCTGAGGAGTGCTTTGCCCCAGGCTGGAGGCTGGGCCCTGGGAAATTCTCTAGAAACTGCTGCATGGGTGCAGGGTCAGGCCCAAGGCCACAGGCATTTGCAGCCCTTGCTTGCAGGAGCGATGCACTGTCTGGACTGCTTGCTTCTGTCAGGAATGCTGACCTGGACACAGGCTTTGGGCTGGACTCTGGTCCTTGGCTCCACACTGCTCCACTCCCAAGGGTTCCCCGCCTTCTCCCTGGGCTGCTCCTAAGTGTCTGCAGAACAGGCAGGGGACATGTGGAGGCCTGGACACGGTTGGGTGACCATAGCCAGGCTGCAGAGAGAAGGAGGGTTGAGTGCTGGGGATAGGTAGCGTTGTAGGGCATTGGCTGAGGAGAGGTAAAGGGGAAAACGTGTGACGCAGCCATAAGCCAGTGCTGCTGAGGAGGGGAAGGAGATCTGGGCCACCAGCAGATCAGCATCCTTACAGTGAGCCTGCTGGTGCTGGGCGTGCCCCAACTGCTCCTCATGCATTATCTGGTACAGTCCCCTCCACCAAGGACATGGGCATTATTTCTATTTCCATTTTCCATTCTCTGCCATAACTAAAGCACACGCAGTTTAAATGATTTCTCCCCAGTCTACAATGTGAAAAACTGAGACCCAGAGTCATCCATTTGCTTACCCAAGATCCCAAAGTCGGCAGAAGGCAGAGTCTGGGTGTAAATTCACACATGCCTAGCTCATCGCCCTCTGCTGTCTAGGAATGGCTGGCCCAGCCATGTTCCGGGAGATTCCAACAGGCCAGGACTAGCGCTCAGAAGGTAGAACGTCCTGCCGAGCTCTTGGAAGAGGCTGCTTTATCCTGTCACCCCATCCTGAGTGCACCCCGGTCCTACCTGGAAGGGGGACTCACTCACAAGGGCCTGGAAATGGCCCTGGATGGCTCTGGGCATAGGAGGTGGAGTGGGCATTTTTCTTGCCAAAGCAGGTTTCAAGTTGCCCTAACCCACACCCACACCCCAGGTGGGGCCACGCAGCTGGAGGTCGGAGTGGGGTTCGCTCCATGTCTTCTTAGTGCTGCAAGCCCCCCCACCCCCATCTACAGTCAGCAGCCTGCCAGCCCCAGTGTTCAGCTGACAGCCTGCACTTTTCTGTCCCAAGAAGCCCTTGAGGCCTGAGGTCCCTGAAGATTCTCAAAGGTCACATAGAGAAGATGCTGCTCTGGGCTTCTTGCTGTAGCACTACACTCCTGGCTTCTCACTGGCCTGTTTATGGCCACAAGTGTATGACATGCAGGACACTGAGAGGTACCTTGGCCCTATCTGGTGTGCCCCTGTTTGGTCCTGTTGTAAGTTCAGTAATTTTCAAATTTTCTTTAGCTACAGAAGCCCAATGATAAAGTAAACCCAAGTAGTGAACCTCTGACTGGAGAAGGGTAGCTGCTGGGAACCAGAGCCCTTATTTCCCAGGCCCTTCCTCACCTTAACAGTAGGTCCAAACGTCTCCTGACCTGTTTGGTTTCCCAGCAAAGTTGGAAACCACCGATCCAATCTAAACCCTTTGATTTACTAGGAAGGAAATCTCAGTCGGAGAGGTTATGAGACTTCTCTGGTATTTCAACAGAAAATTTAAAGTGGGTCAGATTTGGATACCCCAAATCGTCTTGCTGGGCCTGACAGTCCAATCAGCATGCCCTGCACTCTCTTACGCTGAGTATCAGCTACTGGACGAATAGACTGCTGACTGTCTCGCAAGCAGGCCCAGTGGCTGCCCTAAGGAGCGAGCACAGAGCCCTGTGCAGGTCATTTCAGTGCCTCGTGGGGTGCTGGGACAGCTTGCACACAGTGCTATGGGACCACAAGGACTCCCCTCTATCCCAGAGGATAACAAGATGCAGCCCATGAGGCAGGAGACTCAGGAAGAGACCAGAAGGGAAGCACAGGGGGTCGCATGATGCAAATAGATCCGTATTGCAGGAAGGCAGAGAGGGAAGGAGGGAGGACTGCAGAGGGAAGTGGCCAAGGTCCTGGGCTTCATCGCCAGGCAGTAAAGACAAGAGATTCAGGTGGGGCCACTCACTTTAGGGCGGGGTGTTCTGGTTGCCTGGTGATGATGCCCCTGAGGGAAGACAGGCCCACTTAGGACATTATGGCACTGGTCCAGGTGAGTCCTGATGGCTGGCGTGGGCTGTGCAGGCACACATTCCAGAAACCTTGAGGAGGAGAAATCTAGGGAGGTGAGATCCTAGATATAGAGACAGGGCGCTGAAGGAAAGGAGGACCGGAGGCATCCAGCGAGTGGCCAGGAAAGACCAGAACATAGATGGCCTAGGGCTCTCAGGAAGAGAAAAGTCTGGAACCGGATGTGCCAGGTGGGGGCATGCGGTTGGGGTACGGACCTGCGGGAGGACCATCGGGCCACAAGGTCCCCTGCCCTCCCTGCTAGCTGCAAGCCTTTGCAGGCCTTTCTCTCTCCCCCAGGTGGGCTCCAAAGAGAACTGGGGCTGAGAGCAAGCGGGCGGTCTGTGCTTGTGGCCTCCCAGCCTACTAGAGCCCCTTTGTCAGTTCAGACTGCTATAAGCAAACATAAACTGGGTGAATTGCAAGGGACACAAGCACACGGGAACAGGCAGCAAGCAAGGCAAGCGGAGGGAGACCAGGCTCTGGAGCCAGCTTTGGGGGAGGCGGCTCTGCAGTCCATCAGCCACATGCAAAGAAACAAACTAAGGTCACACTGCCCCGCTCGCCCTCTCAAAGCAAGGGGTTAAACATTTCTTTAAAAACCCTGCGGTGCCTTGGATCAGCAGAATGGCCTTTCTGCACAGCTCCCGCGGTCCCGGGTGCACTACCTGGCTTCCTGAACAGATATAAACGGAGGATTTTATGGGCAGCGGCATGGGCCAGTGGGCTAAGGACAGGCCGGGGAGTCAGCAAGGCCTCGGCCTGGGCGCCTGGTGACCGCTTGACTCTCGGCCTGACCTTGGGCTGGTGGCTTAACCTGTTTACACCTTAGTTTCCTTGGCTGAAAAATGGGAGTCCTGACACCCCCGGGCCTCACAGGGGGGCTGTGAGCGGAGCTAATTGATGGCTGAAGTGCACCCCGGGCGGCTGCGGTGCTAGTAAACTGCTAAATAATTACGCGGTGCCTCGCAGCGCTGGCAGCCGACAGGCAGGGCGCTCTTCCCAGGCCGCAGGGGCCGGCAAGGCGGAGAAAGCCTGGCTCAGCTGAAAGCCGGCCCTGCACCTGCCAGCACCTCCTGGGGCGCCTCACAAGGTCACCCTTCACCTCCCGGAGCTCTTGCTCCTGGGGTGCTCACACCTCTGCTCTTCACCTTCTTTTCTGCAAATGGGGCTTTTTCTTTAATCCGCAGCCTGGTGAACAATGCTGTGTGTGGAGTGGCTATTCTGCCGGTGCTGTGCGGGTGCTCCCACATCTTCTCACTGTTCCACCTCACAGAGACAGTATGGGGGGCTGCTTCACTCCCATTTAGCAGATGCAGAAACTGAGGCTTTGAGAATGTAAGCGCTCTGTGGACACTTCCAACAGAGCCTGCCGGTGACTGTGCTCACTCAAGGGGTGGGGGAGAGCAGGGAGAGTCACAGCCAGGTTCTCTGGCTTCCAGGCCTTCCCCTTGCTCTGCGCCTCATTTCCTGGGGGGCAGGGCAGGAACATCACCGTGTCAGGCTGCAGAGAACGTTCTCCATCTCTACTGCAAGGCTACTGTGGCGTGTAGGGCAAGCTGCCCGACCCTTCTAACTATTCCTTTCCGCTGAGGTCCCGTCGGGTTCTGCCGCGTTAGGGGTCCCCATGTAGCTGGAGCTCACAATCGGGAGACCTACCTGCTGCATGTCCTCATCTGTAACAGATACGAGTGCAGCTTCCGCGCCTGGCGAGGGTCTTGCGGGCAGAGCCGGCACTGCTTCTTTGTGTCCGGCATTGTGTTACACAACACGGGACACAGTGCCAGGCCCTGTGTGCGCAGGGAGATGGTGCCCGCCCCCTGGATCGCAGTCTTTCAGAGGGACAGGACAGACGCAAAAGAAGCTGACTCCAAGATAACGCGTCCGGTTTCCGATCCAGTTGCAAGTGCCTGCGTGCCTGTGGGCTGGAGTTGCCAAGATGGGCTGGGGAGGCTGCGCCTTAGAAACCAAGAGTTTCCCACCAAGAAGGGGCAACGAGTGAAGGAGCCGCTG
>NDGM010959316.1:0-13175 GCA_002564305.1 Octomys mimax | reverse complement strand
AAATAAATTAATGAAGTAGAACGTGATTCTTAAGGCCCCAAACAGAAATTCAGTGACAACAATAAAATGCTCTGGCCATGGGATCAGCTCACAGGGGTTGTGTGCTCCAGGTCTGCGTGGGTTAGGCATGACCTCCAGCTACCCTGAGCCCACCCTGCTGAGGCGATCCACAGTTTGATTCTCAAAAGACATGTCTGCAGAGAACAAAGCCTGTGCCTGCCACTTCAAAGATTCTCAGAAGAACATTCCCTTCCTGTGTACCTAGGAGCATCAGGCCTTTTAAGAAGGCACCACAAGAAACTCAAAAGCAATCTCAAAAGCACCGAATGCAAGGAAACCATCTCTGGCCATCCTAACAACCAAGTACATGAGGGAAAGCAGGCCTAAGTGACAACAGGAAGCCAACAACCCACCAGGCTTTCTCTCCACAGTAGGCCACTGTGGGTATGCTTGCCTCTAATTATTTCTAAGTCTGGGAGCAAGCTGAGCTTAGAATAAAAGGCCAGGGAGCCACCCTGTTACAGCCGCAGCAAGCAACCCAGAGCCCTGGGTATTCCTGGTCCCAGGGAAGAAAGCATCACAGAGTTCCCCCCATCCCCCGACTACCTGCCACCACCCCCCAGCAGCCAGAGCTGGCCCCCTCTCTGTCACACACTGCGCTGCTTATTAAAAGTGAAGCTGGTCTGCCAAGAATCACAGGCTGCATGTGCTCAGCTTTGCTTGCTGCCAATGTGAGCGGTTTTTATGCAAGAGGCAGAGGAGTAATGAGAGCCACTTGGTTTGATCACAGTCCCACTCTGACTTGAATTGCAGTTCAGCAATTGCAAGGTCCTCAGCCAGTAGTGCTCCCCAGGGTTTGGGGGAGGCGGACTTTCAAAAAGGAAATTAGACCCACCCCCACCGTATGAACGGACTTCACTCCTAAACTTCTTGTGGAGGGGCCTTTGACACAAAATGCCTCCTCTTGCACTGAAGAATGCAAAAATCCTTATGGGAAAAGTGACTCCTAGACCCAACCTATTTTCAGGCTCTCACTGTCCTTTTGTAATCCGGTTCTTTAGAATACTGCTGCATAGTGAATTGCTATAAGCTGTTCCTATCTTTCTGATGCACCTCTGCACAGATGTGCAAAACACCATTAGGAAGTCAAAACCAAAACATTATTATTTGTTAAGCATAATAACAGGACTATGGGTGATCTGTGTTGTTGTTTTTGATACTGTTGTTTAAAAAAGACAAAAAGGTACATTGTTTGCTTTTGCCGAAGAATCAGCAATATGAGCCCACACTTTCCTAACCCATGCTGGAGAGACCTTCTTTGAGACTCCCAAGGCCTCAAAAGACATGTCTGCAGGGAACAAGGGTTCTGCTTGCTGCACAAAAGGGTCGTCATAATGATTTGTGAGTTTTAGAATGAGAGGGAAAGAACAGGCAGACAATGAGCAAGCCCTATCCCAACACTGTGTCTTTAATTTCTTGGCACAATAACAAAAACTCTCAGCGCTCCAAAAGAGGAGCAGTAAAGGCCTTTGCCATGAGCACTAGCTTGGCCTCACCCAGTTTTTGAAGGCCTGGGGGACAAATCGGTAGGCTGCTTCCTGTGAGACACAAGGCTCAGTTCCTGGGTCAGGTATTAATTGGGCAAAGCCACCAGCACCCATGAGGAGGGAATATTCAGCACTCGGGACTCAGACCTCCCAGCCCCAGCTCCCTAAAGCCTCCCAGCTCCTCCGCATGGCAGGGACCTTGAGGAATGCCTAACACTAGTCTCGCGTATTTCAGCAAGTTGACTTAACTTGAGGAAAAACAAATATTGTCGTGTGCAATGTCTTACTCTCCGAGTATCAAGGAACAGTTTGTTCTTGTTACTGTTTTTTCGTTTTCTACAATGAATATGTAATACTTTGGAATAATAAGTTATTGGAACAAGGCAAGACATAAGCAATTAAATAGGCTGACAGATTAATCGTGGGAGGGGGCTATTTATGCTCCTACATGACCACCAGCCATGGAATAATTCAAGATTCCCTTAAAATATGTTAAAAAGAAACTGCCTGACATTGTCAACCATGGCTATATTCCAAAGTCAACAAATTACCCAAATCAGTACTAAAAATAAGCCCTTAGCCGAAAGAGAAATCAGATAGTTTGAAAATAAATCAAAAGAAACTAAGTGAGAAAGAGCTGCGAGAAATACAACGCAGTCACCTTTTCTCTTCCATTCCTCGGCTCTGCACCGCATGAGAACTGCATCTGATAGCCCCAGAGCATGGCCTAGGTTCAGAGGACGCGCTGCGCTTGGAGGAGGAAGGGAAAGAATGGGTCTAGTGGGGGGTAAGAGAGAAGCAGCCCTAGAGGTACAAGTGGAACCGTGTCACAGCCACATTAACTACATAAAATGCTGATCACAAACCACCCAAGAGTTTGAGCTAAATGATACTAATTTGTCTCACACATAGATTAACTGGAAAGAGTAAAGAACCCAAACAGCCCCCAAGCACATGAGGTACAGAATCCCTAACAGAGCCAGAAAGGAGCCTAAGATGCTGCAAACGGCCACGATGTGGTGGCTCCTCTTGAACAAATGATCCCAATGGGGTTCTGTGACCATAGATCACTGTGTCTGATACCAGGTGGCCCGTCCCTTTGGGCACAGCCCATGACAGGGCGCCATACCTGAGACAAAGCTGTCTTTTAAAACTAGCTGGCAACATGATCACTAGAAGTAACTTGATATCCTCGTGGGGAGTTTGGATAAAGCTTGCCAAACACAGCAGAAGCTGGTGAAACAAAACAGAGGAACAGCCGAGAGGCAGAAAGGTACAAGGAGAGACAAACTGTTAGCCTCTGAGATGTCCATGGAGACAGATCCCAGAGGCAGATCACTACTGTGTCCTGAGCCACTTGCCAGGAATCACAGGCTTGACTGATGGCAAGGGAAAGCTTTCGTACCACTAGGGTTGCTTTCTAAGTTCCTCACCTCCCCCACTGCCCTGTAGGAGGACACCCTGTCTTTCTGCAGGAGCCCAAGCCTCTATTTCCAGAAGCCTGAAGATCCAAACACTGTCCCATCACCACCAACCTCAAGGCACACCTACAGGCCTGGAGAGATGCTACGATACGTGGGCCTGCAAGTTCTTGCCAATCTACTCACACCCTAGAACTGCTAATGTTAGGACCCACTTGAATGAAAAGTTACTGTGGCTTTTCATCACAACAGAGACAAATCTTTGAAAAGAGTTTAACATAATGAATCTATTTCAATTTCCTTCAAATTCAGGAAAGATCAAATATACAAAGATTCATTTTTATTGAACAAGATCCCAAGTAATACGCAAATACACTTCTAAGCCATCCTGTGGCTTTTACAAAAAGAAAGGTTTAATGTTTTTATAAAAGACTGCTCAAATAATAATGTTTTTTCCTACTCACCCACTACCTCACAAACAAGACAAACATGCTTCTGAGTAGTATCCATTGCTGACCACAAAATCAAAAAAAAAAAATAAAATCACACTACAAGCCAATGATTTGAAACTTTAATTATTTCTTTGGTTTAATAGCCATAAATCATACATGAAATCAGCATCTGATATGAATGTAAAAATTTCCTTAGATGAGCCAAGGCTTGCCTAGCAGTCCTGCTGCTTGATGACAACAGCAACTGTGAGGTCAGTGGGGATTAAGCCTGTCTTTTCTTCCTGAAGTCCAAATAAACTCATCTCTCAGGTAATTCAGAATTTAGTGGTGGATCAATTCACAAGCCCCACTGGTGATAGCACTAAAACTAGTTCCTGTGCACAGACTAAATCATCGAACTAAATATTGCCACTTTAGCACTTAGTGGGCAAAAATTAGAATGTCACAGAAGCACTTTCCAGGCATTCATCATTCTCCTTCTTGCCCCTCTAAGATAGTCATACAGTAACTCCCTAAGAACCACACCAGACAGACTCACCCAACCAACACGTGCTGAACCAATGATATGTCTGACTCATGCTCCCCATGCAGCACCCACCCCCCCACCCTCAAAAACCACTGAGGGCAGAGAGGTGAGGGAGAGAAGGTAGAGAAAGCAGATGGCACAGGCTAAACAACATCAAGGCCAAAAATGGAGAGAACTCAATCGAAAACTCATTCACAAAACTGTCACATTGGGACTGACATTGTGACAGCGTCTGGGTGTACTTTCCCAGCAATGTGAAAAATGCAGCAGGTGACAAAGCAGTCTGTGTGCTTCTAATGTGTGAATGAGAGCTTCAGAAGGAGTGCAGGGTTTAAGAAGGACCAGGCAAGCAGAGGTTAACAGCACTACCCACTGCGAAAGCAGCTTCACACACTCAACATAACTAAATCTTCTGGTATGGCAAGAGCTCCAAAGCCTGGTTAGCTGGGCCACAATCAGTGGTAACTGTAAAATAAGCAAAGCTTCCCTATCTGTACCCTGCCTACAGACAGACCCATAGAAGCATTTCTAATTCCCCTTCCAGGCAGCACTTTGGGCCCTAGAAGCAATACATTATTGTCAGATTAGGGGGCAGTCTCTGGGTTCAGGGTCACTTTCTGTGAGTCCCTGGGTCAGTCAATGCAGAGCTCAATCCTCAAGCCTCCCTTTCCCAGCTGTAGATTGGAAATACCAGAACTATTTCCAATGTACAGTTGTGATGCTGTAGAACCACTGTGATGCTTTGGCTTAGTAAAAACATGCTCAAATGTTGAAATCTCAGCACACCTATCTGGCACATGGTAGAACATGACAAATAGAAGCTCTGACCATCTCTCCTGCCTAATCTTCCAGAATAACAAACACTCAGTTTCCAGTGTTGTTACAACCAATGAATATCTCTGACACTAGCAGTAGCTAGTTGGCAGGCTGTGTTTCAACTACCATTGCTCTGAAAGAAGAAAGGATGGAAACAGGTTTGTGGAAAATCCTTGGAAACTTTCTGAGCTCCTCACTGCATGAATATAGGTAAGTGCCCAACCAATCTATGTGAAAGGCTAGCAACACAGGGTAATCTAGTCAGGGTGACTTTCCCCTTCCCTCTGGCCAGCTAAGATGCAGTCCCAGAGCTAGGAATGTAGCTTAGGAATAGAGCACTTGCCATGAATGTGCAAGGCCCTGGGTTCAATCCCTAGTATCCCACCCAAAAACAATAGAGCCCCAAAATCTGAGATAATAAAGGCACTTGAAGAACAAAGAGAATAGTCTTAGGCCCAACAGGAGTATTCCCTGAATGAAAGAGGAACAGTGAGATAGCAGAGTGTGTGCTAGAGTTGACAATGACATCCCTCGGAGGCCCAGCGCAATCTCAGCACCAACAGGAACCCAGGAAAGGCCTTCCAAGGTTGTGGCTGGGGAAGAAGGCCAGCCAGTAACTCCTTATCAGGACACACACCCACTCATACAGGCCTTGGGGTCTAGTCTACTCTTATCCCCTGAGGAATACTGAATCCAAAATGTTCAGCAAAGGTTGACAAGTGTCCTCCAAAGCCTAGAGGAAATAGTTATCCTAGATTCTTTTCTGATGGCACTAGCCTTCTTGGGTGTGGTAGTATACCACAGTCTCTGCCTATGTCTTTCACATGGCCATCTTCTCTTTGTCTCTGTGTGTCTCATCTCCTTTTTCCATTTTGTAAAGATATAGCATTTGATTTCTGACTCTCCCTAGATGATCTCACCTCAAATTTCTTAATCATATCTGCGAAGACTCTCTAAATAAGATCATGTTCACAGATACCAGGAGCTAGGACTTGAACATAACTATCATGGGATTGGGGATGAGGAGACACAATTAAATCCTATAGTACATATGGTATGATCACATGGCTTATTCAGGCTAAAAATGAAAAATGCTACGAGATGCTTTGCACAACAGCAGGTACATGATAAACAAAAAATTAATACATACTACTATTACCACAGTCATCATCTCTACCTCTTTCTAGGAAGCCTGCTTGACACTGCAAAAGAAGTTGAGCCAATTGAGACTATATATTCTAATCACCTTGAGAGAGAGCCATGCTTGTTGGCATCCACTTCCTACATGTCTCTGAGAATGAAGAGATGAGCTACAATACAGGGGCTCTCACATCAGAAAGACCATGCTTGGAAACTACCTTGGAGACTGGAGTCAACATTGAGGTCTCACCACTATCATCAAAGTACATGAATATCACCAGCCCTCTAGGAATATTGTGAGCATCTCATACACTACATGTTCAGCACCAAACAGCAAGCTGTACAAACTTCCTAAATGGAATAAAACTCAACAGCAGGAAATGAACAATTCATTTAAAAACAGGCCCCAAAACTAACAAAACATTGTTTTACCAAGGAAGACATACAAGTGGCAGGTAGACAAGTGAAATAATAGCCCCTGTGACATTTCAAGACCTTTGTGTTATACGAATTAAAATACCAATGAGCTGCATCTGAATGGTCAAAATCACCACACATGTATTTGAATGGTCAAAATCCAGAATAGCAACAACACTGGTGAAGACATGAAGTGCCAGAAACTCTCATTTGCTGCTGGTGGGATTGTCAAATAGCACAGCCACTTTGACAGTTTGATAGTTTCAAAACTAAATATTTTTTTTATCATACCCACTACCAATTTCCCTCCTTGTTATTTTCTCAAAGGAGTAAAAAATGTATGTTCACACAAATATTTGCAACAGTATTATTCATAATTCACAAAGGTTGAAGGTGAGTAAGACCTTTCACTGGCTGCGTAAATACATTGTGGTAGATCCAAAGAATGGAAAGTTATCCAGCACTAAAAGGAAAGAGCTATCAAGTCATGAAAAGACATGGAGGAAACCTACATGCATGTAAATCTAAGTGAAAGAAACCAATCAGAAAATGCTACAATGCTACATGCCATCCCACCATTCTAACTATATAACATTCTGAAAAAGTCAAACCTAAGGAGATGGTAAGATGTACAGGGGCTGCCTAGGCAAACAGGAAGGAACTGGCAGAATACAGGATTTAGTTTTAAGTGAGTAAAACTACTTGGCAGTTTATAATGATAGCAAAACTATTATCTCAGTCACACTTATAAATGCACAATACTCATAATGCTTAGAAAAAGTACAGTAAACTCTGCACTTTGAGTGACAATGATTTGTCAATGTAGGTTCATCAATTTAAAAAATTATGTACCAAAACATATATACCACTCTCACAGGGAAGCTGCTGGTGGCAGGCGTGTGCATGTGTAGGACAATAGGTATATGGAAAATCTCTCATTAGTTTAAACGGTTTCAAAAATAGTCTATGAAAAATAAGTGGTTGTTTATAAATAGTTTGTGACCCTGCTTTTGCAAATAATACACAAATGAGACTTAGCATTTTTACACTGATGGGCCAAAATCACTGAGAAGAGGAGACAGTGCTGAGAATAGGGTGTAAGTCTCCACTCCGCACATCAGGCCACTGAGCCACACATCCTTCTGAGTCTATCTAGGAGCAATTAAAAGTGTGCTTAAAGTAAAAAACAGAGATAATGATGATAAAGCTATTGTCAGACACACAAAGGAAAGACAGCATTTACAATATAATGTCCAACTAATAACTATGAATAGTCTGTTCACACCCACAAATCACAACTATGTATGAAGTTCCTACTACGTGGCAGGCCTCTGCAAGGCAGTAGGGATGCAGCCTCTCATGAAACCCACAGTCCAGGGGCTGAGAGTTCCACCGTCTTGTGACAGCACCCTGCTAGGTGCTAACAGCCACAATGATGCTGCCACACGGTGCACAGAGACAGATCTTCAAACCCCAAGGCTCTCTCAGATACTGAGCCAAGTGCTTCCTGCACTCTTTGATGCTGCCTCTGGTGGTAAATGGCATGAGGAAAGCTGCTGTTGAGCACACAAGTTATTGTACAGCAAAATCAAGGCCACAAACTCTACTCCTAAATAAGGAACACCATTTTTCCTGATAGGCAGCCAAATGTGGAGGGGGTGTGGATCTGTGGTGACCTGCGGCATCTCCTGCCCTTGACTGCACACAATGTGATAGTATTCATGCGCCCAGGAGGTGTGCTCAGTGGCACGTGTGGTCCCCTCATGCCCCAGCCCTATGTGGATGTGGACCTGGCCTCCATCTGGATGCAGTATTCACTAATCACACTGAACTTGAAGTTTTCAGTATCTCTGCCAGGACTACAGATTCTGTTCTGCA
This sequence comes from Octomys mimax, assembly GCA_002564305.1. Taxonomy (NCBI): domain Eukaryota; kingdom Metazoa; phylum Chordata; class Mammalia; order Rodentia; family Octodontidae; genus Octomys; species Octomys mimax. Next base: position 4,978 of record NDGM010959316.1, on the reverse strand, counting down.
AAAAACCCATGTCTGCTCAGCAACCTCTTTAAAACAGTCAAATTAATCCAAAACTTGCCAACACTTTCAGCGTTGACATTGATGGGAAGGAGACTAAGGAGAAAGAACCCATCACAGACCAACAGCTCATCCTCATGCACAGCATTTCACACAAGTTGGCACGATTTAGGTGGGAAAGAAACTAGGACAACCACAGCAAAATACCTAAGGCTCATTCCAAAAACTAATCAAGACAGGATATAAGAAATATAAATAACACACGCTGTCACACAATTCCTGAGAGGTGGTTTTATCATAGACAGATAATCCAAACACAGAGTTCCAAGTATATCAGCCCTCTTTAAAATAGTATAGCTCTAGCACCGCACAGTACTACAAAGACCAGGAGCTTTGCAAAATTCCAAGAACACTTTTCCTAGGTCCTGTTTCCTAAGTGTCTGTTTCTCCTCTGTTGGGCACAGTCTGCCTTTGTGGACCCCAAAGCATTACATCCACCATCTCATCCTGGTCTAGCGTAGTTTCAGGTGCCATGGGGAATCATTCAACCTTACAGCCTTCACCGCGGCACATGGCGTGAATGCTGAGGTTAGCCCAAGGTCAGAGCAACCCCTGACAAAGTGGGTTTAGTATGGATGATCCAGACACATGATAAGTAATCCCAAGTCTGGGGTGATCATTCCTGTATGCATAGTTTGCACAGAGCATTGAAGGCCAGCCCTCAGTACCACAGCAAGCTCATTCTACAGATTGGGAGCCACAAAGCTGCAAGTGGTAGAGATGGTAGCAGAACTTCTCAGAAATGAATGTGAGTCAAATCCTGATGGTAGAAACATAGAAACCAGTTAGTCACCACACCTTGGGCCCTGGGCTGCTTCATTACAATGCTCTCCTTGCCAAGAGCATGTGAGACCTTGTGATGTGTGAATGGGGACTGACAGGTTTCAGGCTTGATGGGATTTAGTAAGAGAAATGCTACCAACAATGTCTGGGGCATGAGAACTTAGAGTTACCTCACTACACAGGGACACTGCTGCTCTGTCCTTCCCTACTCACAGGGGACTACTGCCCACTCATGTCCATGAGTGAGACATCTCTTTGCCCACCCCTCTGCATGCAGTTTTGCATCCTCCTTGCTCTTATATAAAAATTTCCATGCCTCTGTCCTCTCTCCCCCATTAATTAGAAAAGACCCTTTCTCCTCTTCTCCCTACAAGGGAATCTGCAACCTGGAGGTACTTAGGGATTTTCTGTTTAATAAAAAGGGCAAAATACAAGACAAGTTGGCAGATAAAAATCCCCCATGGTATGAAACAAGGTCACAGAGAAGCCAGTGTGAGGAAATGAAGCTTGCCTGCAAACTGTGTATATCTATAAGCTGATAAAGGACATTTGTTACCATTGCTGTTAACGCAATGACCCCTGGGACCTGAACAGCCTCCCAACCTAACTCATATATATTTTAATGAAAAATTGCAAATTAGATTAGCTTAATTTGACCGCATCTGCCTTTTTAAACAAAGGAAATTACCATTTTAATAGGAATACCGGCTATTTGTCTAAAGGAGAAAGGTCCTTGTGAGGTCTGCTTTGCCTCTTCTATCTCATTTCCATTTTTTAAAAAGAGAAAAGGAGACTGTGAAGCAGAGGACAGGTGGTCAAGCTTCGCAAAGCACACAGTGGTTCTTTTGGTGAGCACTGCAAAGAGGCTGAGCTCATTCTCACCTCTACAGAGCTTCTCAGCTTCCACAGACAACAGGGTTTCCTTCCATGAGGCTCAATTTCCTTCAGGAAGTCGGTGGTAAGTCCCTGCTATGTGCCATGCATGGTGTTCAGGCTGGGATACAACTTCAAGGCACTTTCCCAAGGAGAGGTGCAGAAGAGAAGCCAAAGCCAGCAACCCAAACCAAGGCCAGAAGTTGAAGGAGCCAGTGGGGGATGAAGGCGCAGAGTATAGGAGGCAAGCGCAGCTGCGTGAAGCTAAGCATCAGCAGGAACCCCAACATGAAGGGCAACCAGTGATTCCAGCCATTTAGGAAAAGCAAACTACCCTGAGGGAGTGTGGATGGTTTTATTTCCAGAAGATTCTGTGGTTCCCAGCAGAAACAGCTAACTGCACCAACCTGCATGAAGTGGCTTATCCATCATCCTAGTCCCATCCAACCGCAGAGTCACTCAGGATGTCCCTGGGGAACTTCTGCACCTTGCTCCCTTCTCTCATGGACAATTCCTCTTCCGATTCAGAATCCTGGTCTTTCATGTTTTTCTCCTGGGACTGGTACTTGCTACCCTCCCCTCCCTGAGCACTCTCAGTCATCCCCTCAGTTGCTCCCTTCCTCTGCTCACTTACATGTACAGGGCCTTCTCTCCTTCCCTGCTGTACCGCAGAGATCTGGAGCTTGGCTGACAAACTTGCAGTGTACAGCCTTCAAGCCTGGCACCTCTGCCCTCCACCTGGCACTGCTACTTTTCTTTCCTCATCTCCCTTGAAGCTCTTCTCCAAAACCCCTACTCACCTCCCATTGCCCAGCTCTGGACTCTTTTCAGCTCACTTCCTCATGGCTTTATCCACTGTTGACCCAGCTCCATTCCTCCAGGTTGAAACTCTCCTAAATCTGGAAAAACAATCCCAATCCATGCACATTTTTCACCTATCTTCTAGTCACTCCTATATAGGCTCCCAGGCTCTGCTTTGTTCTCACACTTAGAAGCTTGCCTCTGGCTCCATTACCAGCCTTCTCTGCTCTTCGCAGTTTACTTTCCCTGGGGAAGACCTGATCCCCCGGGCTTTCCCACTGCTGCCAGCCACAGCCCATAGGCACCCAAGTGCCCAGTGAGCATTTCAACCCCAGCTCAGATCTTTAAACACTCAAAACAGCTGCTACCTAGTGTTGCTAATCCTGAAAAGTGCAACTCAGATGACAGACCCTGAATCATTTTTGATAACTTACCTCTTTTTTGCTTTATTTTTATCCATTTATTTATTTGGTATTTTAGGGAAGGATCTACAAGGTATTCAGGGTCTCGCTACTAGATAGGAATTCTAGTGATCCTCCTGTTTACAGCCTCTCAAGTGCTGGGATTATAGGCGCTTGCCACCATGCCCAGTCTCAATCACTGCCTCAGCACGCCTCTAGGACAGGGTTGGCATGGCAGGCCTGGGGATGTAATTCCTGGCCCCTGTGTCTGCCTAAGCAGGCACTTTAATCTGCTGAGCTATTTGGCTGGCCCTTTTAACTTTATTTCTATAAATCCTGATCAGGTCTCAGAAAATTCCCTCAATGGTATCTTCTGCTAACTGGGATGATTGCTGGAGTTACAGGAAATTATGGCTTGTGTCTAGATGTCCCTCCAAAGCCTCAAAAAAGTAGGACTTTTTCAGAGGTGGCTGGATCTAGGATGTGCAAAGATGGGGTTGATGGATGGTGCAATGCTAGGATCAAGGGTGCTGGGATTAAGGGTGTGAGTGCTACCTGCTCTAACTAGGCTGGATAAGCCATAAGGGACAGAAAGGGCTGTACTCACACAAGCTGTACTTGTCTGTTTTGCTACTTTCTGCCCACCATGAACTGTTTCTTCTCCGTGATACTTCTTTGCCACACCACTTTGCCTTGGTGCCAGGTGATTACAGACTGAAACCTCTAGAAATTGTGAGCCAACTAAATCTTTTCTCCTCCCTTAACTTGTAAGTGTTGGATATTTTGTCTCAGCAATGAGAAAAGTAAGACACAAGGAAGCATGCAGGCTCCAGATAGTGATTGTCACCATCCTGCTATATGAGTTTGAAAAGCTGCTTAATTAGCATGCTTCAGTTTACCAATCCCTAAAACAGAATGGGTAGTATTCTAAAGATTATGAATACTAGCACAAAGTGTTTGGCATAGTACTAGCATCCTATAAGAATTCAATGCATGAAAGCCACAAGAATCAATCCAATTGTCCTGACACATCCCTTCCTTTCCATTTTCTGTTACTTCTAGGCTTGTGCATGGGTGACTCCAATATATCATGACTTGTCCCCGCTCTCCAGCCTTTAACTAAAGACATCATATATCATTTTTGGAATCACATTTCAAAGCCCTACTCTTACTATATCATCCCCCATTACTGACAAGATAAAGCCTCTCTCCTGGCATATAATACCTTTCTTTGTATACTGTACTTCTGGCAGATGGTTTGACCCAACTCCAAAGTCTGCACTGCCTCAGAACTTCAGGAAAACATACTCTGTGCCTGACGTACCACCCTCCACAGGCACACAACAGAATCATGAACAGTGATTAAGTAAGGAAATTAGAATGCACACTGAAACCAATTGTTATGGTTTACTCTACCTGTCTCCCCAAAGCCTCCTACACTCAAAAAGTGGGGCTTTTTAAAAATAACTCAGTCTAGGGGTCTATAGTTGACTGGCTGTTAGGTGCTGGTGTCTGGCTGGAAGAGTCTGGTCCCTGGAGCAGGGCCTGAAGGGTTTATTTTCTGCCCCCATTTCCTTTTCATTCTCTCTTTACACCTCAGCTACCATGCTATGAGCAGCTTTTCCCCTGTTTTGCCCCTTCGCCATGGTATGTCAGTGTGGTTCTGTGGTGGCTGACACATGCAACAAATGACTCACAATACAGACAGCCAAGCAGTGACAAGAAACATGGTCTCAGCTCTATGTGTGTGCTTGTATGAACAGTAGAAAATACTACTGCAAATACAGATTAATAACTATTCATCTAATGCCTGTCTCCCAGCCTATAAGATAATGTCCTTGAAGAACCATAGCTGCTTCCTTTGCTACAGTAGACTTACATGACGAGCTCAAGGCCAAAAAGATTATGGATTATGTATTCTAAATAAAAACCATCAAATGAATAATATAAATGAATAAATTTTTATGCATATGGATGCATCCCATGAGCTACAGTTTCTATATGAAATGATCAAGAAGTGGTTATTTCTAGATGCTTTAATAATGGATAGTATGTTTTGGGGG
>NDGM010959306.1:0-13578 GCA_002564305.1 Octomys mimax | reverse complement strand
TCAGTGAGAGGAAGGATTTGTAGTAGTAGTGTTTGGATGGGATGTCCTGGCTGCTTCTTGTGCAGTGGATGACCGCTAAGAAGATAACAATGTGCAACATATTAATTATTGAAAATGTCCTATTAATCAGCTTAGAAAGTGTCTCATTAATATTTGTTTCTCAATAAAATAAAAAAAAATGAAAAAAAGAAAGGATAAAGAAAAGTCCTAGCTAGCTCTGTATTTATCAATACAAGGAAATAGGGTCAGGCTCAGACAAAATGGAGACAATCGCTCTTCTTTCAAGGAGAGCTGCTCAGGTGGTCCATATCCAAGGGACAGAACAAATAACAATGCTTTGTTCATCTCCTCCAGCGTGGTTCACGGCAGGCCCAGCTCGCCAGAGACCTGGCTCCTGGTGTGGCTGGGGTGCGTGTCTACACGACTCTTCCTTGAGTGCCATTGCTAAGGCAGATGTCACTGCTCAAGACTCTTGATGTGCTGAGTCCTGCTGGAATCCCCAACAAGCTTCTTTAAGAATTTATCCCTCATGCAGTCCACTTACTGTATTCATTCAGTTTTCACCAAAGCAGTATTTACAAAGCACCAAAATGTTTGGACTCCATGGTGAACATTAATGAGCGATGCAAATTAAAGTGACAATTTATATGGAGAGAAGATAGAGGATTCTATGAGAGCTTATAACACAATAAGCTCGAGACTCCATGGACAGATTTTAAGTAAAGGAGTTCAGTGATTGCGTTTTGGTAGAATTGCCCATGATTCTTTCTTTGCCCTCAGTGTGGTTGGAGTAGCCAGGCCTCAGCTGCAGTGTAGAAAACAGGTCAGAGCAAGTCAGGGCCCGCCTAACCAGACTCTACGAGGTGGCTGTTGTTGTTGTCCTTGTTGTTTTCATTGTTGTTGCTATGATATTGAGGATTGAGAGAGGGACCTTCATACCAAGTTACATCCCCAGACCTCTCCTTATTTTGAGAGAGGATCTCCCACAGTCACTGGATTTCCCAGGGTGGGCAATCATCCTGCCTCAGTCTCCCAGAGTGCAAACCTCTGCCACCGCAACAGCCTCAACAGGCATGTGGATCATCTTCAAGCTAGCATGCAGAACCCCACACATCCTTTCAGGCCATGGGCATCTCAGTCTTGAACTGGGATGGTGAAAGAATGAAGGGTCCTGATGGAACCTGCTGAGGGCCTCCTGAAACAGGATTCCTTCGCATTCCTCCACCACCCTCCTTTCCATGCATGGCCCCACTTCCCCAGCACCTCCTTAGCCATGACCCCAAACACAGAACTGTCTTTATTCACACCGAAGGACAATAGTCTTTTATCTGCTTTAGTAATTACTGAAACTGTACAGAGCAACGCAGTTTTTACTTTGCTCAATACATGTCCAAAAAAAGTAATAGGTGGCTGAATACTGTTGAGAATAATAGCGTGTTATTTTTTCAAAAAAAGAGAGAAATGCCTGATATTCTGGAAGATGATTTGGGGCAATCTTATTCCGTGAAGCATGTACATGTTAGATGAAGAAACATGAGTAACGTTGGCCAGCTCCAGTTCCTGCCTGGGGGCGGCTGGCTCTGGTTCCTGCCTGGGGGCGATAAGACAGTGTCCACAGGACCACTCACTCATTCATGGCACAACAGAAGGCTCTTTGAAATGCAGGAGCCGGCAAGGCAGTCACTAGCAGCTAGGAGCAGGCCGCCAATCTCAAAGTCCAGATGAAGCGTTCAGTGAAAAGATCTCCATGCCCAGGCACTTGGGGCCTCCTCTGCCAAAGCTGCTTGGATTATTTTAATAATTGTATCATAGTTTGCCTCTTCTTGAAGTTTTTTAATCCTCTACTCAGGGAACACAGGACAAGCTAAATAAATTATTTCATTGGACCATTAATTTGTACAAGCAATGCTAATGCAGGGCTATGTCTTTCTGGTAAGAGCACCACCAGTCATTTGGGCAGAGATGAGCAGGCTGGCCCTGGCCAGGAGGGAACACAATCCGGGGCTCTGTGGGCCATGTCAACACCTGGTATCCGATGCCACCTGACCAAAATAGCTTCTAAAAGCCTCAGAAGCTCCTCCGGGAGAGGCCAACATGCTCCTTTAGCCTGCACGTCCTAGCCAGGGAAGAGTCCTGCCCGGATCTGCCAGGAAGATGCACACATGGAGGGGAATCCGAGGCTGCTGGCCTTTCCCGTGCATTCCTTGCAGGCAGTTTTGCATTTGTCAAGTCTCTGAAGCCTCTCAGATCTTCAACCTGGAGATGTTAGTCTAGCAAGCATACCCACCCCTGTGCAGGTAAGGGAAACCAAAGTCAGAGAGGTCGAGCTCCATGTCCAAGGTCAGCACAGCAAGTCTGTAAAGGCGAGTCTCCTGGATCTCAGCTCAGTATTCTTTCTACTGTCCCAGTGTTGGTTCCATTTCTAAACAGCAGTTTCTCTTGCCCCTGCCCTACACTCTAAGCTAATTGTGGGGAAATGGGTGTACCTTTTTATACTATTTATCATTTAAAAGAAAGCTATATGGTACAAGGGTTTCTGTTTTCCTGCTCTCTGGAACAGCGTCTTACCTGTGTGACAGTGCTGAGCTTGGAGCTCTGTGGCAAAGGGCATCCCATCATCGCAGCCCATCCAGGTGGAACCAGCCAAGCCGGCTAAGTGGTCTCTCTGCTTTGCTTGGCTGTCAGATAAGGGTCACCTGCTTATTGATCTGCACACTGGCACTTAGGGACAAACACACTCCCTCATGGCTCAGAGCCTCTAGGAAAGCTTGTCAGAGAATTGATTTTGCTCTTTCTAAAGAACAAAAGGCATCAGAAGTTAGATGGAATGAAACAGTCAAGAAAATAGAAGTACAGACCCTCCCAGGCCCCATTCCCAACCCTGGGAGAGACCCTTGGGCACCAAAATGGCAGCCAGCGTGGAGCAGCAGTCCCGTAGGCCAGCCAAGAGGCCGAGTGTCTGGATGTTTTCCTGCATCATCCTTCGCCACTTAGGACCGCACTGGAACGCAAATGTGACTAAGTGCCTGGCATCTGAGAAGGGAGTCTGCAGAACTCGGTTGAGGCGATCTGAGCTCCCACATTTATAAGATGTGGATATAATAATTATTTCCCTTGAGAAGTAAGTAAGTTCATAAGAGGAACTGTTTTAGAACTGTTCCTGGACCAAAGTAAATATCCAGTAAGTGCTGGCTAAGGAAATGAAAACCCAGGTGGAGCCGTTTCATGTCTGCAAAAGGATTCAGATCTAAGAGGGAGATAGATGCCTCGGTTCCATAACCGCAATTAGCTACTCAGGCTGTAGAGTGCTGCTAAGAATTCCTTTAAAAAAAGAAGTAAAGTATGATGAGTTGAAAATAGTGAAAATGTTTTAGAAAGTCTGAACTCCACCAGGTGGCACTGGTAGGGAACGCTTTCCTTTGATGCCTTGTTCCACTGGGGACTTAAGAGCATATAATACAAGGAGCAATACCAGGTTCTACTGGAAAGCCCCTGGGACTCAGAAGAAACAAGCCACTAGTCTTGGTGAGTGGCACTAAGAGAAGAAAGACTCCTAGCAATAACAAGGCTCCAGGCCACTTACAGGGTTTCTCTGATAAGCAACCTCCAGAGTGTGCCACCATTTCTAAACTTCACAGGCACACGGCTCACATCCAGGCTGTAGCCACATTTCTCTGGAGATCTGAGAAGTCAATAAATGTACTCCAGAGCTGAAAAACAATAATTGTGTATTAATTGGGTATTAACTTGGGTAGGAGACCTAGCTTTGACACAGGCTGTATGATAAATCACTTAAACTTTCTGAGTTTCTTTGTCACCATCTTTATTAAATTTTAAGACTGAGGAATAAATTACAGAATTTATTTTTAAAAGAATTTATGTAAAACCTAGGGCATATTGCCTACTGTTCATAAAATAAGTGTTTGAAAATGCTTATCAGTCTTCTTATAAGTGGATGGAAAGCCCACCCATGAATGCTGGGGCATCCTCTAGAAGCCACAGCAAGGAGTTTCAGGGCCATTAGTAGCCAATATGGCAATGGAGTGTGCTCAAGAATCAAACACAAATAGAAAAAGGATTGTCTGACACCACAATGGAATAAGCAGCCTGAGGTAGTGTAGGCCCTAAAGTTTTTAAGTAGATGGTAGATAGTATAAGTTGACTTTCTGCCATCTTCAAATGGGCTAGCACCAAAGGTACATCCATTCTAAGGTTGCTTTATTCTGATTGTCAAATGTTGGCTCTAGTTTTGGCAATTTTTGATAAATGTACTTTCAGAGCCCTATTGTGTTGTAATTCTGCTGTATAGAAAACTTAGTGAAAAGTAGAAATAAGCTCTGGCTTCTCACTCAAGAGCCCAGAGGGAGCACCTTCTTTGCAACAGTAGCTCCCTGAGGTACACTTCTCTCGTGGCAAAAGGCCTGCAGCAAGTGGAGAACACAAGCACAACCACATGGGACATTGTAAACATGCTCTCACCCTGAGTCTAGCAGAATCCAAGCATCCAAGCAACTCCTGTGGCCAAGCCTGAACGTCAGGGGCAAACTGTCGCCCACAGTGTTAGCCCACTTCCCCACTGTGGGACACCATACCCAACAACCCAACTTAAAAGAGGAGGCATTGAACTTGGTCCACAGTTTCAGACAATGAAGTCCCTAGTCATCTGGCTCCAGGGCAAGGCCATCATGGTGAAGGGCACAAGGGGGCAAAGCTCCTCGGTTCAAGGCATCTTGGGAGGAAAGCAGGGCATGGCATCATAGAAAAGGCATGAGAGACCGCAGATATTACCTGAGGCCACAGCCCATGGCCTAGCCAACAACCCGGGTATATGCTTTATTAACCTGCCAGCATCTCTTAGTCCGGTCAGGTTGGCAATCGTGATTAGCAGATTCCCCACATCATAAAGCAGAAGCAAGGATTCCACGTCTGTGGAATACTATGGAGTATCTGGGGACTGGGGACCAGTAATACTGTGAGCTGTTCCTGGAGTGCCAGCCCCCTTTCAGTCCATGGAGGGACTGTCCTTGTGACTTGGCTGCTGTCCCTAGTGAGCACTACACCTCTTGATACACTATGGTCAGTGGAGGGAGACAAGGGCTTCCTCTTAAGGCAATACGCACTTCCAAGACGTAGTCCTGTGAGGAGACAACTAAACTTCCTCCTTTTAGAGAAGAAAGGGTTCTTTTAGGGATCGCATGGACTCTTCATGCCCATTCTTCAAGGGCAGCCCACAATTATCACCATCTAATGCCTGTGTCTAATGTCACAGAATTGAAGGGCGGGTTTCCCTTCAATTCTCAGTGGTTTACTTGCCCTCTTGTAGAAGCCATCAATGCAACAGTTGCAACTGGCTTCAAACAATGCGCTGGATCAAGGCCGAGGCCGCTGGAAGACAGACGCCTCCTGGGAACTGCTCTCCTCAGCTGCTGATAAGCAGCACTCAAACTGCTCTAAATTGTTGGGATGAGTTTGGGGGACAGCGAAGCGGTAGCTAAAACAACTACTATGAATGGGGATTAATATTCTCCTCAGTGGATTAACAGTCTTCAGAGGATGACCTTTCTAGGAGAGACTCACCCACTGCCTGAGGTGCTGGGAGTGTAGGATTCTTTCTCACTGAGCGCTTTCCAGGGAAACCCAGCGAGGTCTAGAGACAGTGATTTCCCTGGTCAGCTTATTTTCTGAAAACCTCACAAGGGTGTGGAGTAGGATCAGGATCAGAAGCCTGAGCTCAGGGTTCTGACTGGTGCCAAACGTGGCTCTTCAGCAGGCAGCTATGTGAGCTTGTTAGAGATGTTCGGTTCCTCTCTACTCCTTCCATCAGAGGGCTAAGGCCCTTGGTGTTTCTGGGATTGGGTGGTGCTATGTGTCTAGTGCTAGGCAGACTTGTGAGAAAACACATATGCACACATTCTGGGCTATACCACCGAATTCCCTGCAAGAAGCCCTCCAGAATTTTCTCCTGACACTCTGGTACACTGACCAGCAGCCTCCGAGATCGCAGCTGTCCCATCAGCCCAGGCCCCGAAGGGTTCCAGTGAGCAGGGTCCCCATACTGACCTGGACAGACATACAGCAGGAGACAGAAATGCACACGGTTGCATTAAGCTGCCAACACTTCGGGATTTGTTTGCTACCACAGTCTCACCCCAGCTAGTATTCCTAAGTCTCAGTTTCTTTATCTGAAAACATGAGAGTAGTGTCCTGTATTTCATAAGGTAATTTTGAAAACTTTTTCTATCACTAGAACATAATAAACTCTACACATATTTTGATGATAATGGAATAGTACCTTCTGGACTTCGTCTATTACAAGAGAGCTTTTTCTGTCAAATGATTTATAGGCCATTTGCCTTGGGAGAAAAATCACTTATTCTCTAATCATAAACACACTATGTGAAACTGGGTGAGCTGGGGCTCACGGTTTCTAGCTTGAAGATTATGGGGTTCTGTAAGGACTCACTCAGAGAGCCCTTCCCGGAATTTCAGAGCTATTTCTGTGGGTGGGGAGCAAATCACATCCTATCTCCTCCCTTCTCCACTTGTTTCCTTTTCCCAAACATCGGGGAAACATCCTCCAGATCGGGGCTTTCTGGGTCCTCCTTCACAGCCCTTCCTCTTTCCCTCCTCTTCTTCCTCTTCCTCCTCTTCCTCTCCTCCTTTCTCCCCATTCCTCCCTCGACCCCTCCTTTTTTCCTCCCCCCTTTCCTCCTCCCTCTTCCTTTCTCCACCACCTGCTCCTCCTGCTCCACTTCCTCCTCCTTTCTTCTTCCTGCATGGCTGGCTGCTCCTTCTCTGGCCTTAAATATAGCCCTGGCTGAACTTCATAACAGTATGTGTCAACATTTCAGGTTAAACCATAGAAAACTAGCATTTAAGGCATTAAAATCCGGCACTCTCCCATGATCCAAACTGTATATAAACCTAACCCAAGCAAGAACAGAGGAGAAATTTCATCATACACCTTGAATTGCTATGGACCCCATCAAGGCTTCTAACGAACCTCTCCCCCTTCACCCTACGGAACTGGGAAATTTTCTCGCAGAGCGCGTCTTACGCCCTTGAGCATCCTCTCTCTTCCCACCCCCGTTCTCAGAATTTAGCGGGAGAAAATAATCCTTCTTTCCTTTAACTCCTTTCAGATTGAGGACATCATCACCAAGATGCAAGACGACAAGACAGGGGGGGTGGCCGTGAGAACAGTCAAGAGTTTCCTGTCCAAAATCCCGAGCGTTGTCACAGGTAAGATATTTTTCATGCAGGCTGGCCGTGAAGGAGAAGCTACTGAGGAGCTCCGTCATCTAGACCGTGACCTGGGCTTGTCTAAGACTCTATGCGCGGGAAGAGCGAGCCATTCGGCGGGTTTCTTTGCGCCAGTCCTGTGCTGGTCTTGGTTTCTAGGGAGAAGCTCTCCACTGCCCGGCGTCCAGAAGGCTGTGCTGGTGCGACCAGGCCAGGCCTCAGTGTGTGCAGGCGGAGAGTGCGAGGAGTGAGACCACGAGTAAGCTGACCCGGTAGCAGCTTCGGCTGCGGGACAGACATAAACACAGAAATATTAAAGAAATTAAGTCTAGGTTTCAAAGAAAGTTTTGTGTTTTAAGAAACTCAAATTCTACAAAATGCTTTTAAATCACTATTTGGCCTTCTGAAAAAGGAGTTTTAAAATATTGTCCTACATTCTTTTGTGTGTGTGTGTGTGTGTGTGTGTGTTGTGTTTGTGCCCAAACATTTCTTTTAAAAATTTTACTGTGAAAAATATTAAACATATGAGTATAGTTTCAATGATAACAATATAATGCATCATATATGTCAACTACTTTATTTTATAAATAACATTACCAGTAGTTTAGAGTGTCCCTGCGTAACTAATAGATCCAGCCTCCCTGAACCACTGTGTATTTTTATGCTAATAAATTCATGGTTTTTCTTCAAAGTTTTAATACACAGGTGTCCATCCTTTGCTATTTAAACAATAAACAAATTAATTTAAAATAAAATTTTAGATGATTCTCTCATTCCCCAAGTTTTTCTAGTTACCTTCTAAAATTAAGGACCAACCAAGACTTCATTTCTACCCTCCTCCTCATCTCCTTTTAGAACGGCTAAAATAAAAAGATGGACCTAAGTGACACTGACCGCCCAAGCGTCCCAACGCCTCAGGTCTTATTGATGGGAGCACACGCTGGGGCAGAGCTTAGGGACCTTGTGCCAGGTCCACAGCTGCCAAATGACAGGACCTCACCCTTCAAATCCCTCTATGAAAGGACAGTTAGCGATAGGATGCAAGACCCTGGTGGGGAAAGTAGAAGCTAGAGTTGTAAGGCTCTGTGGCTAGAGGCGGTCTTAGGCCCGCTCACTCTTAGTGAGATCCAGCATAATATTATGGATTGAAAACATTCATCTTGGTTTTTTCTCTTCTGTAACACAGCAAGATGAGAGTACAGGGTTTCTATTTTAAAGATATCTTTCCAAAGTGGGATGTCATTATTGTAATAATCTCCTTAGGAAATAAACATCCTTGGATTGAGTATCTTTGAAAGATAGCCCACTAAGTTGGCAGTCAGTTCCTCGTTCTCAAGATGTGTAGTTTAAGACAGTCATATTGTGTCCACACACAGGGACAAAGAATTTAGGGATATGACAAATAAGTGCAGAATGGGAATCAAACAAAAAGCCCAAGGCAAGCTGACTAGCTCTTGCCCTGGGGAAAGCTAAGCAACAGCGTTGCTTATATAATAGAGTCCTTGCAAGACTCAGAAACTATTACCAAGCAGACTATTCATCCAGTTAGAAAGCATTTGCTCACAGATGCACCCGCTCAGTTATTGAGGCCAGTCACCAGCTCAGTGTGACGCAGCAGCTCAGCGGGAAGCGCTACCTCCCGCAGAACAGCTCAGGCTGGTGTGCATGTGTACCATGACCAGTAAATCCCAGGTTAGAAGACGATTTTTGTGTTGAGCCTCTTCAAGGTACATTTTCAAGGTATGTTGCAAAACAGCACCTGTTTGGGCAGTCTGGTAATTAGAATTCATTTAACTATGCCAGCCAAAAGCCAAGTCCTCAGTCGGCAGCAGTGAGTCCTCAGCAGCCACAGACTAAAGTGAGGACCCCTGGCAGTGCTGTCAGAAGGAGCCATAGTCAACCCCAGGAGCAATCCGCTCACACCCGTAGCCAGAGCACCAGCACTGACATGCCACCCCGAGCTACTCTAGAGAAAACCCAGCCTCCTCTAGATGATTGTATTTCAAAAAATCCTTCCACCTCTTTGCCCTCTCAAGTTAGTGGCATTAGAGTAGAGAGCCATATGGAGAAAAAGTCCAAATCACCAAGTCCTCCAAGAACCAAACTTAAGCTCGAAGCCTATGACAATGTGGCCGCTCTTACTATGCCAATAAAGCACAGTTCTGTAAGGAAGAGTAACCAGTGCCTACCGCAGTCTCCACTGACTTTCCAGCCGTAAGCCAAATAGCCAGTTTCCTAGTGATGCCCTTGAATTATTTCAGATGATTTTATTACCAGTATTGGAGTTTCCCCTCCAACGGCAACAGCTGAGGGTAGCTTTTCCTCTTCTGGAGGGGGACCTGCATTTCTCAGTAACAAAAACAAATGAAGGCAACAATGAAATAATGAGTAATAGTTAAGCCAGCAGAGGGTCTCTATCTCATGCACTGCTAACAGCCCACTTGGTGATAGTGTGAAGGCCATATGCATTCTGTAGAAACTGTATTTCAAGTTTTGGACTTTGATCATTTTCTGGGCTGGAGATGGGCTCAGAATCCTCTCTAATAGTGCTGGACAGAGGCAGCCACAGCTCCTCGTCAACCACACAATGGTAGGAGGAGACTCCAGGTGCTTGTAGTGTTGCTAAGTTAAGACGTTCAGTGCATTAGGAAGACTAAATGCATTTCTGACTTCCAGTCTTTTCAACTTCTGAGGAATTTATCACGATGTAATCACATCATAAGTCAAGGAGAATCTGTATTTGCCAAAAGAAAACAAAAACAAAAGAGTTAAAATTGATGCACTGGGGAGATAGTGCAGCGGTCCAGGTGTCTGCTTGGCAAGCGCAAGGACCGGGGTTCAACCCCTGGTATCACATGCCGTGCTGGGGCAGACTGTGCAGGCCACTGCATGGTGGCGCACACCTGTAATCCCAGTACTGGGAAGGCTGAGACAGGAGGATCACTACAAGTCCAAGCTGCATAATGAGACCCTGTACCACAAACAAACAAAATAAATAAATAAATAAATTATTAAAAATAAAAAATAATTAAAATTGAAGCACTGTAAAGGAAAAAAGCCTACAAATATGGATTTTGAAGAAAGAATATATGAAGAATGAATATAGAGGTAAGAGAAAAGATATAGTTATAAGCAAATAAAAATTGAAATCCAGTTTTCTAGAGTTCACAGCTACCTTCAAAAGGATCTGTGGCACTAAATGACAAAAATGATGAATGGGTGTCATTCTTTCAGATAAGTCCCTTAGGTACCTCTGTGGTGCCTTTGTTTACAGTCTTCCTAATATGTTATTTTGGCCACCTGGAACAGTGACACAAGAGGTGGTGGGCATTTTGTGATCCTCCATTTTACTGAGTCCACTTACCTGGTAAATTCCATACAGATGCTGAACTGAAAGCACCTGTTTGGATTATCTATGTTGAACCTCTTATGTTTTTCTCCTCTTTATCTTTCTGGTCTTCAAATATCTATTCTAACCTAATTGGTTAAATGTTTGTTAATGCTAAATATTTAATAGAGATTAACTCAATAAATTTAAATAAATATATTCAATACAAATAAAGATAAGCTGTATCGATCTAGCCCATATTAGGTAAAGACGGTCTTTTACATAATATGAGTTCCTTCTTCTGGTGCAGGAGAGAAATAAAGAAACCTTTGTTGCTCAGCACAGGAGGGCTGCTGAAGACGTGCAGGGAGGAGGCAGGGAGACAAAGAATTCATTGGGCTAGGGTGCAGGTGGAACTTGGACAGCAGGGCAGTGTCATAGCAGGGACTGACTGGGGAAGGCATGGCATGCACAGGAAAACAGAAGAGGAAGTTCATGGCTAGCCAGGGGGAAGAAGCTGGAAGTCAATCTCGTCCTGGGTCTTGGGTCCCCAAGCCATGCTGATGCCTCCATGCTGACCTGGCGCACTTTCCTATGGGTGCAGGGCCATCAGTGAGCACTTGAGAAAATTATGTTTGGGGGAAGAGAGGGCACAAGATCAGTTCTAGTCCCCCTGAGTTTGAGGCTTTAAATAGGCAGTAAGTGGTGCTGTCTAGGAAGTAGAGTTGTATGAGGTAGATTGGTGTCCTAGAGAACATCTTTTTAAAAATGTATGGATTTGAAGGACACCTTGGACTAAGTGGCAGGGGACCTGACTGAGAACCATGATTTTTGCAACTAAGCTGTGTATTAGTTCATTCCTACCTGCCTAGGCTGTGTAGGTGAACTCACCCACTCCCACCTTCTAGGGTAGTGATGGTAATCCTTTCAGAGCTTTCACTGATACAAGCAACCTGCTGTGGCAAGTGTGCCACAGGTTCACCACCACTGGGCTAGGACTTGAGTTTGAAACTTCTCTGTGGACATGGAAAGGAAAACGTCTTTATTCCATATCAGGAACTTACAGATGGCTTCATAGACATTTCTGGGATGACAGTAAAGGAATGCCCTTTGGTCCACCCATGGGTCAGACACGTTGGACTTGCAATGGCCAGCCCAGGGAGGAAAGGCTCTGAGGTGGGGGTGGACATAGTTAGAATATAACTAGCAAAAAATAGACATTGAAATACAATCTTTCCTTCAAAAGATGAAAAATTAAAAGCTACAAGGGGCGAGGCTTGGCACTAAATCAAGGGCTCATTGGCTTTTTTGCTCTTTCATAAGAAATGCAAATCTGTACAAAACCGTCTCACTTCCTGAGGCTGTTTAGTATGTGTCCACAGAAAAGTCACCTCACAATCACCCTACCATGTCCATTTCAGGACTGCTGATCAGCCTTTGCTGACCCTCCCTTCTGAATAGCAAGTAGGGAGCAAAAAAGAAAAAAAAAAATGATAGTTGGTGCTAGAGCAGTGAGGTTTCTGAGCTTTCAGCTCTTGGTTTTCCAGATGTATCCCCTTCCCACCTGCCCTGTGTATGACAGACACGTCCTGGGACAAACACCTGCCAAGCCCAGGAAAGCAGCCAGACTGCACCGCTTTGCCGAGCTGTCACACACAGGCATTCCAGGATAAGGCTGTCTCACCTGACTGTCCTAAAGAACTTCCCAGAGACTTTGGAGATTAATCTCTTCCACACCACTCTCAGAAACACAAATTCTTAGCACCTAAGAGGCGTGAGATACACCAAGGCTTGTTTATTCCTGCAGCCAGGAAAATGGAGTCTCACAAGCACGGCGCAGTGTGTGCAGAAATCACAGGGCTTGCTAAGGACAGAACCAAAGCTGTAGTCTGGGTTCCTCATTGCTACTGTTTCCAGGCAGAAATTTATAAATTCTGAAGTTGCAACACTTCCTTAAAGGTGTCTGATGCACTCCCCCAGTGAGGAGAATCACTTCCATAACTTGTTAAAAATATAAATCCCAGGACACCCTCATGGGCCTGCACTCAGAAGCCACTACTTTCAGCGCCTTCTCTGGTTAGGAGGCAGTGATGAATGTCACCACCTCTCGTCCCATGCCTGGACACGATGACCTTTGAGAGCCTCTTCTTTATATGAACTGGACCTCACTGTGGCGTAACCTCATTAGCCCTGGTTCTCACCAAGAATAGAGGAATGAATTGGGTTAAAATGACAACCACTTGCTCTTGTTTATGAGATCTGACTGCGCAGATGATTTGCAGAAAATATCCTGGGCATATGGAAAGTGTTTTTATTTTTCCTATCTCACTGCCTCTTTCATGGGTATTTGTTTCTCTTTTTCATGGTCCGCGACGGTATCTTTAATGGCTTTCAGTTGATACACACATTGAAAGTATTTTGCTTCTGGGCAGTACAGTGGAACAGCTAGAGCTACAAACTGGCTGCATGACCTTGACCTGGTGGCTGTGACCTTGAGCTCGCCACCATCCACCTGCACCCCCGTCGCCTCTTCTGGACCTCCATCACCTGTGCTCGAGGCTGGCCTCTGTGAGAACAGCCATGCTTATTTCAGGGGCTCCATTGCTCTGTCTCCGTATTTTCTTTCTTAAGACATTTTAAGGGTTCTAGCACTTCTCTCAAAATGAAAGCCATGAATTCAAATTTATATTCGTATGTGTATATTTATAAATATACTCACACTATACATGTGTAACCTCAGAGACAGGCTATATATACATGAACTACATATAGATAAGATACACTCAGAATATATAGTTTCTAGTTACTGGAATATATTGTGGTTTCTGTCTAGTTGTCCCCTCAAAGCTTCATGTAAATTATGGGGCAGACACAGGTACAGGAGCAACAGGGGGCTTGAGGGGCAGGGCCAGAGAGGCACAAACTGTGAAACTGGCTGGCCTGCGCTTTTTTAAAAATTTTATTTTATTGAGAAACAAATATCAATGAGACAGTTTCAAAACTGATTA
>NDGM010959253.1:0-14540 GCA_002564305.1 Octomys mimax | reverse complement strand
AAAAAAAAAAAAAAAAAGAGCAGCACAACTACTGGCTTATAACCAAAAATATAAAAGATGGAGACTACATCAACAGGACAGAGCAGGCGAAGATGACAGCCGAAGCTGGGCAGTGTGAGTGGCACAAGCAATACCAAGGATGCTGGACTCCAACAAATAAAGTAGAAGGAATAGGAGAAATAGCAAAGCGCCATCAGGCACCACAGGACAACTGCTCCAGGCAGATGTGACGATGGACGATGGACGTGCTAAGAGATGAATGAAACTTAATAAGCAGGAGACTTGCCTGGACCTCAAAGGGTATCCCCTGAAGCAGTTACTCACTGCAGTGGTTTACAGATGCAGAAGCAGAGGTGAAGCTTCATTCTTTTTTTTTTTTTTTTGAGCCAGGGATTGAACTCAGGCCCTTGCGCTTATCAGGCAAACACTTATTCTATTGAGCTATCTCTCTGGCCCTGAAGCTTCTTTCTTAACTATGGGCCAAGCTTAGGGACTCATGTCTAAGAATAGAATACAGGGATGAAAACAGGGAAAACTGCAACAAAGAAGCCAGCAGGTGCCACCTTAAACAAGCCACAGGGGGCATCGTCACTGGCATCATCACCTTGTGTGTACTCTGATGTGATGTGATGGAAACCCAGGGTACTTCACGAGTAGAAAGGTGGGGGAGATTGGAAGAGTGCCGGGCACCAGCATCACCTTTTCTAGGGAGATGGCTGGTGCCTGGAAATGCGCCGTGGCATCTCTCAACTTTTCTGGAAACCAAGTTACTTAAAAGTAAAACATTTGTAAGACATGTGTGCCTTGTCCTGGGTTTGGGATGCTCAAAATATTGAAATACTGACCTTAAGTGAAGTGAGAGGGTTGAGAAAAGTCAAGGCTATTTTGAAAACAGCAAATCCAATCTATAGTTTCTGCTGTTGTGTACATTGCAGAGTACAGCGCTTTATCATCAAAATGGGCTCCTGCCGCCTATTGCTTTATAGCCACCTTGATTAGTAACAATCTCATTGTGAGAGAATCATGAGGTTTATCATAATCGTTGCCAGGGACTAGAGATGAGAGGGAGTCTTCTAGACCTTCTGGAATTTTCCCTGTCTCTATGAAAGTTCTGCAGTCTCCCTATCCTCCCAATATTGCCACAACCCCTGTAACAGGGACAGCAAGGCAGAGGTCCCCTGAACCTCAGCACCGCATTACACAAGACAAAATCCTGGAAATGCTGTCTAGCAGCTGTCTTAAGACTTCTGGAAAGAGCCCTGCCCAGAAGCGAGGAGACCTGGGCTTGGTCCCAGCAGTGGATCCCTGGGCGAGTATGTGCCTTCCCTGAGCCTGTTCCTTCATCTGGGAAACAAGGGGAAGACGGGGCTTTGCCTCTTTCCCAGAGTCCAGGAGGGTTCAAAGACCACACCTGGGAATCGGGAGGAAAACTTGGCACTGGCTGGGCCTCAGCTCACAGGGTAGAGATCCTGGTCTGCTCCTTCCTTCCTGGACATTGGCCCCCAGTTTCCTCACCTACAAATGAGGCTGGCCAGCATCAGGACCAACTTCAAGGAAAAAGCAGGAGACCTCAGGTGTGAATGACAGTATGGTGGCTGCAGTATATAGGGTGATCTCGTCAGTGTCGCAGACAGTGATGGCCAAGATGGGTATAAATTCAGCCCACCCAGAGCAAGCTGGCAGGTGATACCAGGGGCTGCCAACCTCCTCTCCCCAAACCAGCCTAAATTGGCACAGCTTGAGATCCACTAACTAGAGGCCAGTGCCTAGCTGTCCAACCTCTTCTGGCCTAAGCTCCGGCTCGAGGGGCATCACAAAGTTGCCCAGGCCTGTGTTAGTGAAGCTGCCCAGGGCTGGGGAGAAGCAGGGTAGGGCGGGTGGCGGGGAGCGACAGGCCGACCTCCTGCACCTTCCCAGGAGACGTCATAGGCTTAGCAGGAGCTGTTTGACACATGTCGGATAAAATAAGAAAAAAATAAATAACAATGTTTATAAGAAGATTAGCAAGAAGGCAGCAAAATTTCTCTGGGGAGTCCTTGGCGGCATCTGGGAGTGACAGCTCCCATTGCCTTATCAGAGGCATAATGAGTTGCCAGGATTTGGGGTCATTAAAAATCCTCCCTGCCTGGGGCCCCTCCCTCGCTCATGGCCTTTGATGGTGAAGTCGGGAGGCCTGGGGGGTGCCCAGGCTTCCTGCCCCCACTGTGTGTTGGCCCCTGGCTGTCCCTGTTGGAGGTGAGATGGTGGGACCAACCTGGCAGAAGTAATGTAACATGACGGCCCAATTTGTGCCCTCGCCCTCTTGGGCAGGGAACCGGTCTCCCCGTGTGGATTAGGCTCTGTTTTATCTCAGCTCCTTCAGAGACAAAGGGGCCTGGGGGCTCTGCGTTGGTCGCAGCCACAGACACTACCGTGAATCTCATCCAATGCCTCGCTTTGCACGTGGGGAAACTGAGGTCAGGAGGGGCAGAAAGCACAGACTGTGGCTGGGGGCTAGGGGAGAGCCAGGCCTTGAACCCGAGTCTGTTACCCCCAGTCCTGCACTGGGTGTATGGTTTGGGGTCCCCGCTTTCGTGTAGCGGGGTTAGGGTGGAGGAGAGCAACAAAGGGAATACACACACAGTGAACAGGGAGACCCTCGGAGATGTCCAGTCACCAGGGGACAGGGGGAGGTACTCAGGGAGAGACAGGCATAGCCACGACCAGGCTGAGCAGGAGAGCAGGTGTAGATGCCGGTGTCCTCAGGCCACACACACACCCCAACCAGATGCCCCAGCCTGGCCCCACCCCTCCCGCCTTTATCATCCTCTTTGTCACAAAGCTTATCTTCAAGAGGTTCAGAGTACTTGTAATGTATTGATTTTCTCAACCACTCACCAATCCCGAGTCCCTGGAAGGATGACAAGTGTGAATGGAGGAAGGTTGGGGACAGCCCCCAGTTGGCACACCTGGCCCACGTGGTGTCTTTGTGCCAGGCGGGAGGAGCACGCCTTGGTGAGCAAAGTGAGGCTGGATTCAAGCCACATCACTTGCTGTCCCTTAGCCAAGCACCCTTGTGCAGTGAGCTACCTGCCCAGCTGAATGCTGTCACTCTGTATAAGATAGTTCTGAAGGTTCTTTCAGCCAGAGGAGGGCCCCTGCTAAAGTGGTGAAGCCATTGTCACCCCATCCCCGGACTGCCCCAAAGAAGGCGTGGAGCCAGTCCACTTTAGAAGCAGGGAAGGCAGAGCTCCCGCAGGTCACACCCACCCTCTCCAGCTGTCTCGGCCTATAACCTGCCACCCCTCCTCTTCGCCTCCACTGCTATAACTTCTCAGCTATTTCTACTGGACAGGATCTTAGCTCACACAGCAGCTGTAGTCCGACTTGTCCAGCTGGGGCCAGGAAGACAAAGCAGAGTAGAGGAGGAAGCATGTTGGGTCCCACAGAGCCAAGACCTGTGCTGAGGTCCTACCTGGAGCCCCGCTCCCACAGCAGGGGCCAGGGAAGACATAACTCCTCAGCAGACGCGTGGCTGGTCCACTATGTTCTGGCCACCTGTAAGGCCGCTGCATCTCTTCCTTCATCCTTGCCCAACCCTGCAGCATCTGGAGCTGGAGCATCCAGAGACTCCAGCCTGGGCCTCGGGAGTCGGAGTAGAAGGGAGGCCTAGGGCTCAGGGCAGAATCCCAGCCCAGCACTGGTGCCTGCTGCCTGTCTTTCAGCAGAGGACTGGGATCTGCTATCTCTCTGGCAGATCCAGGCCTCCCCCGCAGGACCCCAGACCCAATACAACACAGGCTCAAGGGAGACAGCAGGATGGGCAGCGTCTCCTTTCTGAAACTGTGACTCATGTCCTCTGGGTCTCGGTTGGCTCAGGGCAGCATGGCCCTCCGTCCTGGCTCACACCACCACGAGGGGCTCTGGGTCACACTCACCCACAACAGCAGAGCAGCAGGACTGGCACAGAGTTGACTTCTGAAAGGCAAATTTGAATCAATTCAAGGCCCCCCTGGAAAGCTTCCTTCCTCAGTCACTTGAATCCTCAATCTTTTGTAACACAGGAGACCCAGACATGTAATAATAATAGATAATAGCTAGTATCGATGGGGCCCGTCCTGGGTGCCAGGTTCTGGTGCGTGCTGTATTTGTAGGGTACTTGTGGTTTTTCTGACAACACTAAAGGTGAGGACCATTCTTATCTCACTTTATAGATGGGGACACTGAATCTCAGAGGGTTCCAGGAGTTACTGTTCAGAAGGCCTGGACTTCACCATCCTTTCCCTTTCACTGCCACTGGGACCTCCAGGCACTTTCTTTCATGAAGACATCAAGGGAGTTGCTTTTCCAGACCAACATAGGGAAACTGAGGACTGAGGCTTGTTTTCCCTCAGCCCGGCGCCTCCTCCTCTTCGTCCCAGAGAGGACCCCAGCCCCCAATGTCTCTCAGGGCCTGGGCAGAGGAGACAGGAAATAGAAGAAAGAGTACTGGGAAGCATTTGGTTTTTCTCAGCAAAGCAACTCATTTCTTTAGGCAAATGAGCTGGGGAGGGAATGTCACTGCTGGAGACCAGGAGTGATTAATTGCGAAGGAAATGAGTGGCTAGCGAGACCAGGGCTGGGTGGTGGAGGCTGACTACTCAGGGCTGGCTCTGCAGCACGACTGAGCCCTGAGCAAGTACTGGCTGAGCCCAAGGGTCCCTGCTGGGTGCACCCTGAGGCAGAGGGAGGAGAAGCCATGGTCCTGGCCCCCTGGAATGATAGCTCCATGGAGGCACACGGAGGAGACCCCAGCAGGGTATAGGGAGCAGCCTGGATGCTCACAGGGAACCCAGGGGCTCCCTTCCGTGGCTCCTCCAAGGCAGTCTTGGCCTATGGTGTCCCCTTGCTGCCCACACAGGTGCTCAGGCTTCAGAGCCTGGGCCTGCCCCTCCTTGTCCAGGGTACCTCACCCTTTCACCTGCTTCACCCCCTCAAGTGCACCAGACGATTCCATCCTGTGCCCTGGTCCCCCATGGCCAGGTAGTACACAAAGGACACATGGGGCAAAAGTTAGGTCCTAGGCAGCCTGCAGGTGACACAGGAGTTCAACCAGGGATGTGGTCCTTGCTGGGGGCCCAGCTGTGGCACTCAGTTCACAAAGTGCAGGAGCAGAGGGCTCATAGAGTTAGGTCCTGTTTGAAGGCCAAGGGCCAGAGAAGGGCTCTGCGTTTTCCCCAGTCGCTTAGCACATGTGTGGTAGACGCAGGACTGGATCTGGTGTCCTAATTCCGAGAAAGACTCTGTGCATGCCCTCCTAGGGGGACAGGCTGGGCCCTGTGGAGGGCTGTCTGCCTCCCTGGGCCTTAGTCATCTGTCTGTGGGTGTCCGCCGTAAGTGCCCCTAATGATGGCCTGTCTGACAGAGCTTTCTTCTCCACCAGCCTAGCCACACCCTTTTCCCTCAGAAGCGATGCAGAGTTAAATCCAGCAGCTCCTCCCTGTTTCCCTCTTCACTCATGACAAGCGTGTTCGCACGTGATGGGACCCTGGCTAAGAATAGCGCCGGTTGCTCCTGCTCTGCTCTGACCACTGATGTGCTGCCTTGACACACCGGGGTTTGCTGCCTGAAGCTCCAGGCCCAGGAACTTGCGGCTCCCTCCTGAGTCCCACCAGGCCCCAGGCCTGTGAGCCGGCAGCCCATCTCTGAGGCCCAAACAGGGCCCAGGGGAGAACACCAGAGGGCTTGGTGCCCCAGAAAAGCCTGCCTTGAGCTGTTTCCAAGACACCACTGAGCCGCCTTGTGCCTGGGAAGCCATCTAGCCAGAGGCCCTGTGAGCGGGAGGTCAGTGCTTCTGCTAAGGCAGTTGAGTCAGAAAAGGGAGGACGCTCTCCTGGGGCCCCACAGCTGCTCAACAGAGCAGCGGGGATTTGAGCCTAGAGTTGTCCTTTCCTGGGAGTGACAAAAAATCCCTCATCTGCTTGGCCCTCTGCTCAGCTGCAGTCTTAGTGTCCTTTTTGGGTCCTGTCCTAGTCCCTGCCCTTGACTGCTACAGATGTAAACTGAGGCACATGGTGGTTAAATGACTCATCCGGCAGCCCAGGGCTACCCAGCTATAAGTGGCAGGGCCAGATGCAAGGGGAGGCGGTCTGTGAGGAGTGTCAGCCCCTGGCAGCCTCTGACCCCAGCGCAGCCATGGGATCCTCCTGGTTGCTGTCAGTCAGACCTCCTCCTGCTGAGGTCTGCTCATCCTATAGCCACCTCCTGAGGGTAAGAGAAGGCACACGTGGCATCCCAGCAGGAAATACAGTGGGGAAGGGAAGGAGAGAGGGAGAGGGAGGGAGGGCAGGAGGGAGGAAGGAGGGCTTGGAGGGAGATGGGAGGGAAGGAGGGAAGGAAGGAAGGAGGCAGGCAGGCAGGCACTCGTCCTATTGTGCAGCATCCCCCTTCCTAGGCCCTGAGCCCCCTGGGCTCCCTGGGGGGAGGCGGCAGCTCCCATGTCTGCTGAGCCATTTGCCCTCCTTTGCTTCTGTGGGTTCAGCTCCGTTCCCTGCACCCCAGCATTCAGTCGGCCCCATTCCAAGTTCTTTTATTAATTCCCTCACTCTCCGGCAAGAGAACTTTAATTAGCCGGCCGATTTATCTATATAAATACAAATGGATGGCGCTCCACAGCGAGGCCAGGAAGTAAAGGGGAGCTGGGCCAGCGGGTTGCCTAGGGCAGAGGAAGTGACAACCAAGCCTTCCCAGCAACCAAAAATATGACTTTAATATCGTGCGCTCTTGTGCGTGTGCGTGTGTGCGTGTTCTGGGGCCGCTGACGGCACCGCCGTGCAGTGGCTGCAGGCGTGGTGCGCTGTCACTGTGATGGGCACATGTTCCCAGAGCTGGGCTGCCTCTGCCCTTGGTCTCCTCCCCTAGGAATGACTGCGATGTGCCCCTGCTCATCTGAACCTCCTCCCACTCATCCTCCTGGGAAGATAGGGGACAGGTGACAAAGTCATGGTGTGCAAAGGCTGCCTTTGGACTTTCAGGACAGCTGGGGACAGGAAGATGGGTCCAGTGCCAACTCAACCCTCTCCCTGCCCTAGGATACTTGGGGCTGGAGGGCGAGTCTCAGGGTGCACCCTGAGTCTCACTTACACACAGGCCCCAGGGTCGAGCCTTTCTCACTGCATGTCTGAGGCAGAAGGCGAGGGCTAGTTAGGAGCACAGACTCTAACACAGACTGCCAGTCTCTGTCACTTGCAGCGGCACAGCCTCAGTCACTTCCTCCTTTGTGCCTCAGTGTACTCATCTGTAGAGTGGGAACATGATCAGGGTCTCACCCTTAAGTGGTATCCAAGGCAAAGACCCCCAACTCTATGCCCTATTGCTGCTGCCTGACAGAGGGAGGCGCCCTCTCGGCTTTGGCAGATGGTGACAGGGGTGGGGAAAACAATATTTCTTATGATAGCAGCTGATATGTTATCGTTGGGCTGCACTCCTTTCTCCCTATCCTTTCAGTGTCAAAAAGGGGCCTCTGTCCTGGTGAGACTCTTAACCTGGGAGACAGGATCCATGTGACAAGAAACTGGAGGAGACAGTTGAGTGGCCCAGGATGGCTCCCTGAATGAAGTCAGCTGCAGTGACCCTCGATCCCTCCAGTGGGCAGGGCCGTGACTCAGGCCTTCCTCAAGAGGCAGGAGGGAGGGAAGCTGAGGGAAGCCCCTTCCCACCTCAACGCCTCCCACCAGGCAGCAGCTGCCTGTGGAGGGCGCTTGTTTCTTGTCACAGGAAGCAGGCGACTCATCCTAGAGGACAGAGGTCAGAGACTGTGTGGAGGGGATTTTTCAATTGAGTGTGCTAGGAGGAGAGGACAGGATGTGACTCGTGGGCTCCTCCTCATTCTGGGAGTCTAATTGTCCAGCTCTGCTCAGGGCATGCATGGCCTCCCCAGCCCCAGGCTGCTCCCGAAGAACAAGGGACTGGCACCTTGTCAGAGATTTAGCCGCTAGTGGCGAGTCCTGCAGACTGAAGTCTTTGCATTGCTGAAAGGTTGAGGGGGGGCTTGCCAGGAGCAGCAAGCCCTCAATCCCCAAGTGTGCCAGAGAACTGGGCGGGTCCCCTCCCTGGGTTGATGGATCAAGCCTCTGCCCGTCTGCTTCCAGACTGGGACCCAGTGGCACCATACCAGGCACTCCACTGCAACGTACACAGGCCACCTCCTTCAATGGATGCACCACCCATCAATTCCTCCTTGAGGCCAGGCCCTGCCTGAGAGATAAATCCCAGCATCTGGGGATCAGGGAGTCTCCCCAGGACACCAGAAGCCTAGGGCATGGGGATTGTGCCCTGTCCCATCTCCCAGCTCTTCCCCATCACACTTCCCCTGGGTCCCTATGTCTCAACTGCAGAGGCAGCATTGAGTCGTGCTCCTCACAGACCCTCCCTTTCCATTCTCCTAAGCCTTTGTCTGCTGAAGCTGGGGAGCAGTTGGGAAGTCCCTTAACCTGGGACAGGGAGACCTGGAAATCCCCACTGTCCCTCACTGGCTGTGTGGCCTGGCTCAAGCCCTGCATGACCAGCCTTCCAGCTCAGGCCTCCTGGGTTACAAACAGAACCCCCAGAGAGCAAAGAGAAGGAGGCACCACACAGGTCTGGAGCTATTTCCTCCCAGGAGGCAATGCATTAGGCCAAGATTGGACTCTGTGAAGCGTTAGACTACATCTCAGATTTCTGCTAAAGCTCCCAAGACATCCTTGGTCCTAAATGGGACAAAATGACGTAGGCCAAGTGCTTGGTGCTCCAAGGAGGCGTGGCCAGCATGTCTGTTCCATAAGCATGTCTTTACCACCCCTAGGAGCAGAGGGGTGCATGTTCCTCCCAGCATTTGCAGGATCCCATGCTCCTGAGCCACCCGTCCTCCCACCTATGGGTCCCAGCTAGTGTGCCCTCCCCAAGAGGCTGTCCCTAGCCACCAAGTCAGAAGCAGCCACCCCCGTTCATGTCCCAGCTCTACTTTGACTCATGGTACCCACATTTCTCTAAAACCTCTCTGTTCCCGGCTGATGGTTGTCTCTATCTTCCCAGATCAGGAAGGAGGCCACCCATCTTCCCACTGCCACAGCCTAGCCCCTGACCCCTGACCCATCTGAACGTGGCACGGTAAGTACACAAGTTAGGATGCACGTGGCCCTGTGGATGGGCCCCTGAGAGAAGGCCCTGTGCAGCACGAAAGGGAAAGCAAAGTTGGGCCACTGAAAGGCAGCCAGGTCACCCCAGGAAGCAGCTGGGCCTGCCGGGGCTGGAGGCCTGGGGCTGGTGTCTCCTGTTTGTCAGCCCATGTGGCAGTGGTCTGATTTCCTGAGCCCTCAGCCAATAGGAGAGCAAGGTAAGAACAGCCTAGGAGGAAGGATGGGCCAGATATAACTTTGGGACAATGAAGATGCGAAGGCCACAGGAAGAGGTGGAGAGGACAGGAAAGGTCTGAAGGACCATCACTCAGCTGCAGCAACAACAGCAGCAGGACCGGCCATCCAGGTGGCCTTTCAGGACCAGCTCATCCTTCCTGTTGTCTCTTAGCGAGGGATGGATGGCAGGAAAACCCCTCCCGCCCGGCCCACGGCCTCCACCCTGGAACCACGGACACAGTGGGGCCCCTGCGACCCTGTTTTTTCAGGGTCCTGAAAAAACGGCCAGGAGATGAAGCTGGAGCTGGAGACCTGCCCAAGGTCACCAGCAGGAGGACCACACCCCAGCAATCCCAGCGCCCTGAGAAGGGCTGTCCCCATGCCCCGCCCACTGCAGGGGTGTTTGCATCAACACCACCAGCCCCGCCCGCCAGCTGGCTCCCTGTCAGCCCCAGCAGAACCCTGCTTGGGCATCAGCCACCTATTCTAGGCAGCACTTGCTGTCCATGCCCTGGTGTCTGATCGTCAAAGCCTAAAAATAAAAAGACAGATTGTCCATTTCGGCTGTAATTACTCCCTAAAAAGATCCGGTAGGGAGAAAGAGAGAAAAGAAGAAAAAATCCCAAAGCTGAATATCCATCATAGACAGATAGACGCCAGGAGAGGGAGGGACTGGAGGCACAGTTCAGGGGCTCTGGGTTCCCTGTCCCCCAAGCGCCTCACCAGCTCACTGAGCAAGCAGGCCCTGGCCTCTGGCCCAGCCCCTCGGACTGATGGTGACAGGAGGCCATGAGGGTGATCTGGGCCAGCTTGGCGGCCCGCTGCCGCCCAGGGAGCCATCAGGATGGCCACCTCCTCTTGGACCTGTTTTCTCGCCTGTGCAATGGGTGACAATATGCTCTCGTAACAAACATATTAAGCCGACATGTGCTGGAGATATTGCTAGAAACGGGAAAGTGAAATTCTCTGTTCCATAGAAGCCCATCTGGACACATGGGGAACAGGGTTACATCCTTGGGG
Organism: Octomys mimax; assembly: GCA_002564305.1. NCBI lineage: Eukaryota > Metazoa > Chordata > Mammalia > Rodentia > Octodontidae > Octomys > Octomys mimax. The sequence goes on along the minus strand of NDGM010959253.1, from coordinate 4,170 downwards.
GGCTTGGACCAGCAGGGTTGTGCGCGATGGGAGTAAGGTGCCCTGGCTCCAGCCTACAAAGGGGCCTCTGGCCACTGGGTGAACAGAAGGAGTGGAGGAGCAAAACAGAGGCATCCAAGGAAGATGACAGGGGCCTGGCAGGGGCACCAGCCATGCCATAGAGAGCAGAATGGTTGGATTCCTTCAGGTGGCCGGACCGACTGATGTCAGAGTGCCCAGTTTGCCAAGTATTGGGTACAAGAAGAGCTGTGTTGGCCGTGGTGGTTTTAGACGTCTACTGTGGCACGCAACTGCATAAATAAAACAGGCAGGGATGGATAATCGCTGCTTTGTGATGGTTTGACACAGGAATTTTCTGCTTTATGATTTTTTTGTTTTGGCAGAACTAGGAATTGAACTCAAGCCCTTGTGTTTGCCAGGCAAGTGCTTATTCTAGTGAGCCATATCCCTGACTCTGCTTTATGATGATACAAAAGCTATATACATTCACTAGAAACAATATGTTAAATGTTGAATATGGAGCTTTTCCAGGGCAGGAAGTGGTAAGATCCTCTCTTGAGACGCTGGGCCATGGCTGGGAGCTGTAGTTCCCAGTCACCCATCTGGTGACCCGGGGAAAACAACCCTCACTCTGGTTTGCAGTGCTGTAAGCTACACCATTTGGCAGGTTAGGAATATAGCACACATTTCGTTTTCAGTACCAGGGCACCAAATCCAGAGTCTTGTGCAGACTAAGAAAATGCTCTACCACTGGGCAATGTCCACCGTCCTTCAACTTACTATAGTAAGTTGTCAGTTTACAATGGATTCAACCGGGATGTGGCCCCATTGGGGGTCAGCAAGCACCTATATTATAGAAGCAGATATGGATCAAGGGTTCCAGCAGGCTGAGTTGCCAAATGCAAATGAGAGCCATGAGCAGGGGTTTGTCCTCAGAGCTGCAGAACTGTATGAAACGGTTTAGGTAGAGACAGGCTGGGGCTCCCCAACAGCTTTGGGCTGGAGTCTGCCAAGTCTAACCAAGAAACAGTGATTGAGGAGGAGGGGAGACAGGGAAAAGACTGTCCTGTAAGGAGGGAACTACCAACAAGGCCAACTGTTGCTGGACATCAGGACAGATGAGGACGCACTGGAACCTGAGCCCGATAACTCACAGGTGTTGGTGATCTTGTCAAAGGCAGAAAGCCAGTGTAGTGGGGGAGGAGAAAGCAGTCAGGGGATGGTGACAGCTATGGGACAGTCCACTGTTCAGATGGCTGGAGGGGAGCACAGGTCAGCGGAGGTAGGGGTGATCAGTAGGTGGGGAAAATAGAGCACCCTGAGGCCCCAGCAGTGCTGGATGCGTGGGAAGAGACTTGCGGTACAGGAGAGAGGATAGCACTGGAGCCAAGGTTGGGAGGACCAAGGGTGACAGGGAAGGTCTCCCCACTGGGGCACACTGTGAAGCCCTGGGGGTGAAAGAGGGTATTAGTCCTGAGCTGACCAGGAGCCACATTGGGCTGACTGGAATAGCCCAGGGCTGGAGGTGGATGTTACACTGTCTTGGGGGCAGCTGAGGGAGCAGGGCCACTCCTCTGGACCCAGAAGGACACAGGGCTAATCCAGGGTCTGGGGCTGGTCCTCCAGGGAGCTGAGGGAGGGCTGAGGGTGACAGGAGCAGTAGAAACAGGTCACCCTAGGACCAGGGCTCCAGGACACTTGTGATCTGTCCCTCAGCCTTTATTGGCTTGGCATTGCTCCATCCTGCAGGGGGCCGATTCCTGCAGCCCATATCTCCCAGGTCTGTAGCTAGAAGGCTTCCAAGCAGAGAGCTGATTGGAGGACAGTTTGAGTGTGGAGAAAGGGAAGCCTGGGCTGCCCCTCCATGCCCTCTCTGGCATGGAAATGTGTCCCCAGCAGTATCTGCTCTGTGCCCACAGCTCTCGCAGTGCATGCCCAGGAGACTGCACCCCTCCAGCCCCGGAGCCAGGGCCTGGCACTGTTGTTAATCTCTGCATGGCGGTCTGCTCCATCCTTCTGCTCAGCTGCCCCAGCATCTGAAAGCTAATCTCTGCACTTAGAGCCCTCACTGTGTGGACTGTTCACAAGGCCCCGTCCTTGTGAATGGCTTCTCAGCCAGGTGGGAGCCTGGCCTTTGAGCTGTCCTGAGGATGGAAAGGGCCCTGGTACAAACAGCAGCACTGGGACAGACAAATCCAAAGCAATGGGTGCTGGAGGGACAGCGGAGTGCAGGCTCATGCATTTCATGCCCCTCTATTGCCTCCTCTGTGTGCCCCTCTTCCCAGCTCCCCACAGGACTCCCGGTGCCACCAGCTGAATGCAAGCCTTCCCTGGCCTCGATTCCCCATTCTGTATCCTGGAGAATTTGCGTCTTCATCTCTTCAAATGCAGTTAGAATTCAGCAATGGGCATGGAGGAGGCCCAGCCTGGGACACAAGCAAGAGCAGCTGGGAAGGGGGGCTCTGGGTCCCGCCCCTGCGGGGGGGCGGGGCTGCAGAGCTGCCCAGAGGACAAGTGCTCCTGCTGTGCACCCAGCCCCAGGCCAGGAGGACTGCGCACACCGCTGCCCCTTCCCAGGTGTCAAGCTGAGGTCGAGGCTGGCTCTCTGTGTTCACACCCTGATCCCCAGCCATCCCGAACACTTGGTGGCAAGTAGGGTGTTTAGAGCTCGACATTTATCAGTCCTCCCTGGCACAGGCCTGCTTCCCTGGGCTTCCCCCTCCTGCACCCCACACCTGGCAGTGTCAGATCACCCTGACACTTGCCAGCCCCTCCCTGAGCAGAGCCAGGAGGACTCTAGAGCTGACCTAGAGGCTAGTGGGCCCTAGCAAGTCTTGCAGTAGAACCTTGAGGCCCAAACATTTGTCATGGAGCCAGCCTGGCCCTGAAGTCCGTACTGCCTCAGCAAGGCCAGCCCTGGGTAACCTAGGAGCCACACTTCTGTCATTCAGACAAGTATTCCTGATGAAGCCAATGGACGTGAATAACATATGGGTCATAGGGGTAATCGTGACAAAGCGCAGGTGCGCGCCATCCCCCATTCCCGTGCACTTACTGGTGTACTGTCCTCTGACAGGCTCTCCACATGAGGAGTCTTCACCCTCACAATGCCCCAGGAACAAGTCCTGGTACCAGCCCATTCTCCAGATGAGGAGATCAAGGCTCTGGGAGGCTGAGAACTTCGGGGTGACAACACAGCCCATAGGCTGCAGGATTCCAAGCTATGTCTGCTGGGTTCTGACTGCTTCCCATGTTGTAGGGGAGCTTCGCCCACGAGGCAGACAGATCACCCTGAGTTCAAGGCCAGCCTGGACTACACAGCAACATTGTGATGACCATGGTCATTATAATTCAGCCTCAGTATCAAATGCCTTTAAAATCTCCAGGGCAAGGCTGGGACAGGTTGGTTTATGAATAAAGGAATTGGTGGGATTCTACTCACATTAAGTCCCTGGTTAACCTTTAACACTGCTTCCTCGGCCCCTCCCTTCCCCCATCTGAGCATCAGCCCTCAGAGGCCAAGCTAATGAGCTAATGGCCGACAGGGCTCTGGGAAGCAGGTTAAGTGCTCTCTGTGCAAGACCCCATTAAAGCCATTATCTGCCGGCTGGGCAGGCGTCACTTTGCAAGTAGACTCCGAGCGACCACAGATGGACACTCCATGGAAGATTGTGGGGACAGGAGAGGAGCACCCTCTTTTTAAAGCAGCTTTTACCTTGAGGCCTGCCTGACATGTGCCGAGTTAACCTTCCCAGGCCCCAGGCCCAGCCTCAGCAAGCCAGCCCTCAAGGACAAGGACGATGTGTCTCAGTTCGCCCCCCCCCCCCAGTCAGTTCACTAATGCCCTCTAATGGGCCCATTTAGCAGCCCTGTCTCCACTGTCAGAGTAGCAGCTAATTGCTGCCCCTCCTCCGCGCCTATGAGCCCCTGTAATCAGCTGCCCACACTGACCTCTGCAGCGTGGAGATTCCACAGCTGGGCTCAGGCAGCCCAGCTCTACACACCCTCAAGCCAGGCCCTTGGGAGGGAAGGCAGGGCCTGTGACGGGGCTGGGGCCCTAGGGACATAGGACAGACGCCCCCATCAAGGCTCTCTCTGCAAAACCAGGTGTTATGGTTTGTGTCTAGTTGTCCCCCCAAAGCTTCATGCAGTCATAGGGTGGGGACTTCT